>PVIW01018540.1:0-11416 GCA_004026585.1 Noctilio leporinus | reverse complement strand
GAGAGAGAGAATAAGTGAGCTTGTCCAAATACCACAGGTCACTACAATCAGCTTCCTGGGCTCTAACGGACAGAGGCCTCAGCCCCACCGGGAGCTTATGTAGGACTGGGGTGTGACCCATCACAGTGGCACCTTATGAGGTCAGAGCAAGAAGTGGACCAACCCCAGCTGGGGATAAACTACAGTGGTTTCCTCACTCTTGGTCTCATGACAGTTTATCTCTCGAAAAGGAAATAAAAATGTCCCCAAAAAGCTTTTTTAAAAGGTGAAATATTAAAGATTGATATATACTTTATTAGAAATGAAAATGCATATGAAAACAAAAAGAAAAATGAAAATATGACTTATTCTTACATTCCAGGTCTCAGTTCAAACACCACCTGCTTAGAGAGAGCTTCCCTGATCCCCCCATTCCTCCCCAACTCGCCCTGCCCATCACAATTGTCATCTTTTCAGCACTGACCACAGGGCACCTGGTTCTTGTTCACTGTCTGCGCTTCCCATGAAGGGGAAAGCATGACTGCAGTGGTCGCTGTGTCCAGCACAGTGAGTGGCAACAAAATGAATGTTTAATAAATGTTTGTTCACTGGATGAAAAGAATAGTTTTGGGGAACAATAGAAAATATGGCCAACTATTTATTTAATTAAAGGGGTTTGTAAAGTAGCTTTAAAAATTCATGTCTGTCCTCACTCAGCTTTTGGGGCAGGTAAGGCAGGAAGGAGGGAGGCTGAAGTCAGGGTTTCCAGGTACGTGGGTGCTTGGTGAGGCTGAGGAAAGGCCAACTGGAAGGCCCTTTGCTGCAAAGATAGAAGATGGTCCCTCCCTCCCTCCAGGGCCACTCGCTAGGGATGCGAGGAGTCTGGATCTGCAGTGAGGCTGCGAGGTGTTTTTACACTTGGAACATCTGTTTGCAGATCCCACAGAGGACTGACCCCTCGGGGGACCTTGAGGAGGCTGTTTAGGTCACTTTCTGTGCTACTGAAATGAGCCACCTCTGTGGAGAGAAGTGATCATGAGGCTGGTTAATTTACATTTGCAAAAACACTTGGGAATCTCTGGATCATAGGACTTCTGCAGAGGCACAAAGAAAGGGTGAGTTGACTTGCTGGGTCCCATTCTACCCTTTCATGGCAGCACAGAGGGAGCAGGTAGGCTGAGGACACTCAGGGAGCCTCTGGCACATTTCATTTTAGATTAATCCTTAAAGAGATTTCTCTACTTTCAGTACACGGAGTGTTTTAATATTAACGTGTAATTTATTTTTCTAGTAACATTTTCCTTTGACTCTTCTCTCCTAAAGTCTCAGCTCTGTGTAGAGAGTGTCTTTAGAGGGATGCGCCTGTGAAGTCTTCCCTCTACAACACTTTAGTTTGTTCATTTTTCCCTACATCTGTGAGACTCTGTCCCTAAGGAGCACAGTATCTATTGCTGAGCTGATTGGGACTCAAATGGGGTCATTTCATCAATTCTAGGCAGATGTTCACAAGTTACAGTCGAAGATTAGAATAAGGAAGGAGAAAAGAGAACTTTAACCAAAGCTGCCAGTCTATGAGTTAATTATAGCTATTTATTAAAATGGTATTAATACTTAACTCAAGAAATAATGCCAATAAAATAGAACATTTTCCCAGGATAATGATCTTTCAGCAAGGGAAGTACAGACTCAAAGATAAGATGTTTATTGTAAAACTGTCAAGGCAAAGCCCAACTTCAAAAGAAAGAAACAGGTAATGATCTCTTTCAATATGCTACATCAATTATATAGTTGTGATTGTGCCCAAATCAGCATGTAACTTTTTTATGTTTCTTGTGGCCTTGTAATTTGCTTACTTTGGGAGGGAGGTGGGCAGTAAATACTTTTATGACTTGTTCTCAGGAGTAGGAAGGATGTGTCTGCTTCACTGCACTGGGCTCTCCCTGAAAGAGAGCTGAGCTCCTGGACCCCTGCAGTGGATCCAGACAGGTCCTGGGAACTGCTCCTTCAGATCTGCCGTTCTTCCTCTGCTCGTCATAGCTCTTTGGGATGTTTTTTAACTGTTCTACCTCTGAAACCGATCCTTCCTCGGGCGATGGCAGGGCCACTCTTGCTGCTCGGAGGCCATGCCTAGTTGAGTCCTTCCCAGGTCAAGTCCTGCGCGCTGTTCAAGCGCACACACCAGCTTGGTCCTGGTGCTTCCTAGACCACAGGCTCTGGTTGGATGGACACCGCACGGGCAGCCCCAGGAGAGGGTGCCCATGTGTGGCCTTGGATCTCGGGATTCTTCTTGTCTCCTCAGACATGGGCTGTGTGAATGCAGTGGGGCCCTCCACTCACTGGGCATCACTCATACTTCTCCTTTTTGTGCCAAAGTTTTCTCAGCGTTGAACTGGTTATCTTAACAGATGCCTATCACTTTGCTGGTTGAAAAGATAAAATGCAAAGCCCCTCGGGGCTGATTTGTAAACTCCTGTTCCTCTCATTTATCACCTTGGCAGCATAATATTGAGCATTGTAACATAATAGAAAACAATTGAACTGTTCTTGGAGAGGGGACCTGCCTACAAGGAAAGATTTCACGACATGAATCCAGGTGACTATGAGGGAACAATGATTAAAGCTGTGGACAGTGAAACAAGGAAGGGTTTAGCATAGAAGAGGCAACAGGAGGGCCTAGGCTGGTGTGGAGAGTGGGACCAATGCAATGGCAGGTCAAGACAGCATAAAGAACATAAAACGAAGTGGAGTCACTCATGTCAAACAAGATGGCTGCCGGTCAGCCGTGACACTGGTTTAAGAGAGAAACTACCCAAGTCAGAGGGGACACATCTGCCCAGGACACACCTAACATATCTGCACATGTGGTCAGAGCGGCCATGCCTGCAGAGTGAGAGCAGCCACAGACAGGCTCCTGGGGAAGTTCTCCACTTGTCATCAGAGGTGCCAAGCAGAACAGCCAAGCACCACCCACAGGCTCCTGGGCAAATTCCACACTTGCCATCAAGGATGTCAAGACACTTATCCAGAAACCCAGAGGGCGGAGTACAGCACTTTCAAGGTATAACCGAGGCAAGCTCCAGACCACTGCTGAGAACACCGAGCTCCACACACCAGAGTGCGGCTCCACACCGCACTGATCTCCCTTGGCATCAGTTGCTGGACGGGGGACTTGGTCTGCCCTGTTGCCCACCTGGCTCCAGAGATCCTCCCCTGCAAGATGCTGACAACAATGTTGCCCACCATGCTGCACGCTGCCTCCCTGACCTGGGGACTGAGACTCTGGGACTCAGGTTTGTTATCCTCGATGGCTGCTGTGTGTGTACATTATAATTCTCTTATTGTTAGAGTGTGAGTAGGATATGAATGCATGTTGAGTGACCCTGCATTCAGTAATTGCTGAGTGAGTAGCATAGTTACTGGTGTGACTCTTGTCTAGTCCTTGACGGGGCTGCTCAGCCGGCAGCCAGCTGGGCAGTTGGCCGGCAGACTGATAGGAAAGCCTGTGTCACAAACCCACGCTCATGACAGCTGGGGGCCTTAGCCCACTGGGGAGTCAGAGAAAAGGGGGTCTTAGAGGACAGACTCAGGGGACCAGCCTGGGACAAGCTGCCAGCCCCACATTGCCTTAGAGTTTAGGAGACGTGCCTGTGAAGAAAGACGTGGAGGGAGAAGAAGGGACAGGGAATGGTACAGGCTGCTCACCAGCGGGAGAACGCAGGCTGCGTCCTTTGTCTTGAGGCTTTTATCTCTTTCTTGTCGGCTGGAATCTTAGAGGAGTCTCAGGGGAGGATTCAGCAGAACATTCATTGGCTCTCCAGGTGTGACCTCTCAGGGTCATGGTCTCCACCCATTGGTCAGTGGCAGGGCAGGGGGTCCTTAGTCACTGCAGTTGGTTCTGGCTTCACCCACCTGGTTTTGCAGCTTTTCTGGGCCTGGGGCTGAAACACAACTGAGGCCTGAATGTTACCTCCGGGGAGAAAGGCCAGTGCATAGAGGTTACCCTGGGGGTTGGGTCCTGGTTTCCTCAGTTTTGCCCCCTGCCAGGCACTGGGCCTTCCACCTAGGTGGCCACCTGCACTTGGCCATCTGCACCTTGTGTTCAGCTGTCTCAGTTTCCCTATTCCACTGATCAAGGAATTTTCCTAGCTTCTCACCACCCTGTCTCAGAACCACTAAATTACTCTGGGCAAGGCGTTCTAAACAGAGGCTAAGATACTACAAACAGGTCGCTTGCCATTGAAAATAAATGGCTTTTTGATGGTTGCAGTGTTTTCTCTAGATTTTGACAGGACATCTTGGTGTTCTGTTTGGCTGGCAAAGAGCCTGAGGGTCTTGACTTGAAAGAAAGGTGCTCAGCCCTGGCCAGAGACACTCAGTCATCCCTTAAGGGTCACCGGTTTGGTTCCATTGCAGTCAGGGCATGGCTGTGGGCTCGATCCTGATCCCCATTTGAGGTTTTCCTTTGCATTTCTCTCTCGCTCTCTCTCTCTCCCTCTCTCTCTTTTTCTCTCTCCCCCCTCCCCTCCCCGCTCCCTCTTGAATTAGAATAAAATAAACCTTTAAAAAAAAAAAAGAAAAGAAAAGAAATAAAGCAGCTCAGTGTACCATCAATTATTTCTTGAGCAACCATTAATTTCAATATATGTTACACTCTACATGCTAAGGAAAACATCTTTGTTTTCAAGGAAAAGCACACTTTAAAGGATGAAGTCAAACAAATGGACATGCTCGTTTTTCAGTCTCTTACATGAGCACAATGCAAATAGAGAAGTTTAGGGCATATAGAGGGGGCTCGTTACAAAGTTGACAAATGGATGCACCTTTGCATCCAGGTACTGGTTCTGTAAATGGTCTCAGAGTCCCCTGCATATAAAAATGGTGTCGCCCTGGCTGGTAGCACAGTGGTTAAGGTGTCGGCCTGCGAACCCAAAGGTTGCAGGTTCGATTCCCCAGCCAGGGCACATAACAAGGTTGCAAACCAAGTCTCACAGTCAGGTCTGTGGCTGGAGGCAGGTGAAACGCAACCATACACTGATGTCTCTCTCCCTCTCTGCCTCTCTCCCTTCCCTTCTTTCTAAAAAATAATAAAACAAATTTTAAAATAAATAAATAAAAATGGTGTCAAAATCCTGCAGGACAGTAGAAAGGAAATAGGATGCACCATTTGTTTAGAAGAGCATCTCAATTTGATACTGATCAGGCTGCACCTGATCAGTTCTTGTCTATCCTGCTAACCCGCTGGCTACTCTCATAATGACATGCTTAGGACCATCTTCTCCCGCTCACAGAAGGTCTCCAGGGAGCAGTGTGGTCTGGTGGAGGAGCAGCATTTGAGACGGATGGGCCTGGATTTGAGTCCAGCCTCACCACTTCCTTACAGTCCCCTCTCCGCAGGTAAATGACTTTTCTTTCTTTTTTTCTAAATATTTCTTTCTATTTTAAAAGTTCATTTCATTTATTTACTTTTAAAGAGAGGGACCTGACCTGAAACCCAGGCATGCGCCCTGACTGGGGATCAAACTGGCGACCCTTTGGTTCACAGGCCGGTGCTCAACCCACTGAGCCACAGTAGCCAGGGTAGTAGATGAGTAATCTTGCTTCCATTTAGTTCTCTCTAAAATGAAAATAGCGGTATTGAGTTCATATAGTTTTGTGAGGGAAATGAGATCAAGGGTAAAAATAAAAAATCTGTAGAAAGCCTGAAAGGAGTAAATATTCAAGAAACATGAGTCATTTTGCTATTTTTCTCCCTTTGAATGTGCGTATGTGTCAGTGAATGAAGGACCCGAGGGCTTTTAGCAAGTGCCATCTCTTTCTCCTATGAATTGTGCACACATTGCACTTCAAGTTCATTTTACTTACATGGCAACTGTACAAGCATGTTTATCTCTTGTATTGCTAAATGCTTTCATCACACTGCACACTGGTCATACATTTAACCAAACTAGATGTTGTCTCCCCAGCTGAATGAAAGGTTCTTGAACACGAGACTTGTTCGAATCTCCTATATGTGCATTTTTAGGGTTTACTTAAAGTGTTCAATATATTTTTTTCTAATGTCTAACCTATGCTGCATGCCTGTGAACAAACCATGACACCTATCTACTCATTGCAAGATTTTGGAGGCAGGCACTGCAGTGGACAGGTACCTACTGTAGGCCCAGTGTACGCAGGACGGTGCCTTGACACAGCACTTCTTTCCGTCTCATTGGCCACTGTGTCATGATCTTGCTCATTTCAGCATGTTCCTAGATGGAGCATTGTGTCCTCTTGCACATGAAAATCCTCTGTGTATGTTGGGTGCAAAAATAGAATCAATACCATGAATGCTGGAGGAAGAGAAACACTTGAGGATGGCAGTGGATGCGCACACAGTCGGGGGAAATACTGTCACAGATGGTCCGAGCAGCTCAGGCAGTCTGGGTCGTGTGGTGCTCCTTCAGCTTGGGGGAGGGGTGGTGGTGCTGATAAGTAATTAAAATTTTAAAAATAAAAATAAACAAAAGAATTATGGTGTACCCTATTAATGTTCATTCAATTATTCAACAAATGGTCCTGAGAGCCTCTGTGTGTCAGACACTGCTTTAGGCCTGTGTACCGGGCAATGTTTGTGATGCACATACAACACATAGAGCCCCATTTGGAGGTAACTTCAAAGATGGCAAGTCCAGGCTTCCTGGCCCTGCTCCTCAGGACAGACCTCCACGGAGCCCCATCTGCATGCTTTCATCGCTGGTGTGGAATAGGCCTCTGTCCCCTGCTCCTGAGGGATGCCAGGGGCCACCGTGAAATTGGTGGAGGCAGAGGAGGCTCCACCCTCTTTCCTGCAGCACCAGCTCCTTCAGTCACTGAGGGGTCTTGGTGAAGTGTCCTGCCCAGTGGTGCCCAGCACAGCCCAGTGGGGCCTCTCATGGCTGAGTCACAGACTGGCAGGGGTTGTTAGGCCTCTGGGTCTGGTTGTGGGACATCCCAGCTATGGCCACCTGGTATGAGCCTGGCCCCTGTGTGGCTGGGAATGCTGCCACCAGAGGGTAGCAGCTGCCAGCTGGCCTGGGGTCTGGGAACCCAGGTGCAAGGACCATCGGGATTAGAGCAGGAAGAGCTAGAGGCAGGCCTGTGTGGATAACAGGCTGGAGCAGGTCCCCTGGGTCAGCCTCATGTCCCTCATGTCCTGGGTGGCTCTTTTCTTGGCTCCGCAGAATCTTCAGAATTCTTTCCCACACTCTTTCCCTCCCGAGTCTGGACTGTAGCCGCACAGACCCAGGGGGGTGCTAAGCTCCTCACACCCAGACTCTCACACCCACCCCAATGGCAAGAGCACAGATGTGACCCGAGTCCCACATGGGGAAGATGACTGACCAGATTGTTAGCTGCCTGTGAGGTCACCCTATAGGGGACAAAGTAGACTTACCTGAGGAGCAGGAGGGGACATGCCTCTCCCACACCAGAAGCCAGAATAGCTCCAGCGGGTGTGTAATGAGGCCACTGTGTGCTCAGAGCAGAGGACTGGCAAGGGCGGGTCTGTGGTGCAGGGGACAGGGCCCTGCCCAGCACCCTGGGACGGGCTAGCCCTGTAACAGCAGCGTCTAGGACTAAGAGCAGCTGGCCATGAGGAGCTGGGACGCTGGGTGGTCAAACAGGAAGTGCTGCGGGCTCAGAGGAGGAGCACAGGTTTCTCCCTCCACCCTGGGCTGAGCCCCAAGGCCCTGAGCAGTGGAATCGGAGGGGTGACACCACGCTGGCACCCTGAAAAGACCTGTTTGTGGGCCTAACACCCAGTCAGCCCCTCAAAGGAAATGCCAGGCCCATCTGATTCGTGAATGTAATAAAAGTGGCCTCCGTAGTATGTTCAAATAGTTACTGACTTGGGGGGTTTTCTGGGATTACAAATTTGATTTAATTAACATGATCAAATCCATTGATGAATAGCTGAAAAAGAAGAACAGGAGCCTGAGATGGCAGCAGAAGGTATTTGATAAAACTCACCTCCATTCACAGTACAGTGTTGAAAATCATGAAGACAACAAATGTCCTTAATATTTAAAAAAATGTACTGTTCCCAGCCAGGTCCACAGCTGGATGCAGGTGAAAGGCAACCATACATTGATGTCTCTCTCCTTCTCTGCCTCTCTCCCTAGCCCTCTCTCTAAAAATAAAAAATACAATCTTAAAAAAAAAGATTAAAAAAAATGTACTGTTGACCAAGAGTCAATATTGGGCTGAACACTCTAAAATTCCCATCAATGTTGGGATGGAAACACAGTCCCTTTCACCACTTTTGCGTACTGTTGCTCTGGAGGTGCTAACTGGGACAATGAGGCAAAAAAAAAAAAAAAAAAAAAAAACACTCAAAAAGGATAAGTAGACAAAATAAGTATAGTAAGTGATAGAAAGAATCCAAATGACCATTATTGGCAGATGATATTGTAATTGTGCCTCCATAAAATCCAGGGGAATCTTAAAAAACTATTGTAACTCTACAGGAATTCAATCAGATGAAGCAGAATGAGATAAATTCATATATTTAAAAAGACTTTAATGGCTTTTAAAAACATTAAATCACAACCAATTAGAACATGTGATGAAAACAATTTACCATTCCCAGTAATAATGACACATGAGAAATATCTAGAAACTCGGGTCACATGGAAGGCATATAAACTTTGCTCTACCTTAGGTATAAAGAAAGACAAAATAAATAGAGACATGTCATGTTCCTAGAAAACTCAATGGTTTAAATTTATTAATTGATAAATTCAATGCAATTCCAATCCAAATTCATTTGGGTGTATGGAGGTGGTGGCAAGGTGATTCTACGTATTAAACGAAAGTTTAAATATGAATGAGAAAGAATTGGATTGAAAGACTAATAAAGTGAGATTTACCCTGTAGGCATCAAGGTATGCAATAAAGCTAAAATAATTAAGACTGTGCAGGGAGCTAGGAAAAGACAAATATATCAGTCAAACAAAAGAGAGTTCGTAGCACATGGTAAAAAATAATCTTAATTTGGATGATAAAGTGTAGTCTATTGAGACCCTGGCTGGTGGCATAGTGGAAGCCATGGCTGGTGGCACAGTGGATAGGTGCTGACCTGCAAACCCAAAGGTCACTGGTTCGATTCCCAGCCAGGGCACATAACCAGGTTGCAAGCCAGGTCTCCAGCCTGGTCCGTAGCTGGAGGCAGATGAAAGGCAACCATACACTGATGTCTCTCTCTCCCTCTCTGCCTCTCTCCCTGAAAATAATAAATAAAGTATATATTTTTAAAAAGAGTAGTCTATTCAGTAAATCATGTTGGAACCATTTGTTATCTATACAAAAATGTGGTTGTAAACCAATATACTGTATATGTCTCCACATTATAAAATGCATTTCAAGTTGACTGAAGACCTATGTTTCAATTTTTGTAACATGTTTTCATAAACTATTCATATACTTAAACTCAAAAAAGGACTGGTATGCAACAGAGGTAAATGATTCTATAGTAAATATAGTTTTCATCAAGATAAATACTTTAACTGTGGTTTTTCTATTACATATAAATTTTAAAATTTCAGCACTGGCTGGTGACTCTGGAAATGTTCTGGCCTTCGAACCCAGAGGTCGCTGGTTCAATTCCCAGTCAGGGCACATAACCAGGTTGCAAGCCAGGTCTCCAGTCAGGTCCATAGCTGGAGGGAGGTGAAAGGCAACCATACATTGATGTTTCTCTCCCTCTCTGTCTCCCTGCCCCCACTTCTTCAAAAATAATAAGTAAAATCTTTAAAAAAAAAAAAACTCAGAGAAATATACAGAAAAACCATTGATAGTTGTTTTTGCTAGAGATAATATTTTGGAACATTTACCATTGCTAGGTTATGTGTTTTAATTTTATGGAAATAAATCTGCATTGTACTTGATGCCAAAAGAACAAAGATAAGAAGTTGGAAAACAAAGACAAAAGGAGAGATGACACCGCTTCTGAAGGAATGTCAGGCCTGCGTTGTATCTTTCCGTGCGTCCTTCATCCCAATGCTGGTACCCATCTGCTCCCACACGGTAGCAACTCCTTCATAAATATTCTTACTGTTGCGTTTAAACAGCCAGTGGTCTAGAGGGAAGGAAAAGGGGGATGGATGTAATACATCAACAATAAAATTAAATTTTAAAATAAATAAACAGCCAGTGGTCTTGTAAATAATAAGAAACAAGAAAACGTATTTTATATTTACTTATTATATTTAATGACAGTATTTGTTTGGAACTAGATTTTCATCAGATATCATTTCCATTTAGCCCTCACAAACTTGCTTTCACATTTCTGGTTGTGTAGGTCCATTGGTGATGAACTCTCTCAGCTTTTAAAATTTTAACCTGAAAATATCTTTATTTCTCATTCTCTTTAGAAAGATAATTTCTTTGGATAGAGTGTACTACCAGGTTGATATTTTTTTTTTCAAAGCATATTCAATATATCATTCCATGTTTTCTGGCTCGAATTACTTTTTTAAAAATCCTCACCCACAGACGGATATGTCTATTGATGTTAAAGAGACAGGAAAAGAGAGGGGTGTGTGAAGAGAAAGAGAGAAGCATTGATTGGTTGCCTTGCAAGTGGGCCCCGACTGGGGATTAAACCCACAACCTAGGTATGTGTCCTGACTGGGTTGGACCAGCAATTTTTTGGTTTATAGGATGATGCTTCAACCAACTGAGCCACTGGCCAGGGATGACTTGCATTACTTCTGATGAGAGGTAAATGGTACTTCTTATCATTGTTTGTGTTCTTTCGTTGTTGTTGTTGTTGTTTTTAAGATTTTATCTATTATTTTTAGAGAGAGGAGAAGGGAGAGAGGCAGAGAGGGAGAGAGACATCAATGTATGGTTGTCTTTCACCTGCCTCCAGCTACGGACCTGGCTAGAGACCTGGCTTGCAACCTGGTTATGTGCCCTGGCTGGGAATTAAACCAGTGACCTTTGGGATGGCAGGTCAGCGCCTATCTACTATACCACCAGCCAGGGCTGAGTTCTTTCATGATTTTTAATATGTTCCCTTTGGTTTTAGGATATTTGACTACATGATATGCCTGGATGTGGTTTCCTTTGTATTTATTTTACTTGGAATATATGTTATAATTCTAAGTTTCTTGAGGAGGTGAGTTAATTTTTTAAATCAAAGTTAGAATATTAGTCACTTATTTTATTTATTTTACATTTTTTTTTTTTTTTGCCATCAATAAGAAATTTACTTGTTTAAAAAAAATCCAAATGCTGGCATTGTCCAGAAAAATTTAACAGGTTTATTTATATTGTTATAAAGTTGAACTGCTGAAACTTGTTCACTGAAACATCTTGACTTGCATTAATGCTTTATGACCCCGCATTTATATTAAAAAAATTCACACACAAATGAAAATGGAAAAACTGCCAATACCTGATTTCTGTCCCCTATTTT
>PVIW01018539.1:0-11417 GCA_004026585.1 Noctilio leporinus | reverse complement strand
TTGTCCATGTCCATGGTTCCTTTATACTAGGTTCTTGTCTAAGCTGCTCCCCTTTCTTGCCTCTGCCTCCCCCCTCCCCACAACCCCTTTCCCCCTGACCACTGAAGGCCTATTCACTGTATTCATATATTTGGTTCTGTTTTGCTTGTTGTTAGTTTTGTTCATTATTGTCCTGTAATGGGTGAGATCATATGATATTGGTCCTTCACTGACTGGCTTATTTCACTAAGCATAATACTCTCCAGTTCCATCCATGTTGTTGCAAAAGGTACGAGTTCCTTCTTTCTTTCTGCTATATAGAATTCCATTGTGTAAACGTACCAAAGGTTTTTGATCCAATCATCCACTGATGGGCACCTAGACTATTTCCAGCATTAGCTATTGTAAATAAAGCTGCTATGAGCATAGGGGTACATAGGTTCTTCTGAATTGGTGTTTCAGGATTCTTCTGGCATAGTCCAAGTAGTGGAATTGCTGGATCAAAAGGCAGTTCCATTTTTAGTTTTTAAGGAAATGCCATACTGTTTTCCATAGTGGCTGCACCAGCCTACATTCCCACCAACAGTGCACCAGGGTTCCCTTTGCCCCACATCCTTGCCAACACTTGTTGGTGATTTGTTGATGATCTCTGTTCTGACAGCTGTGACAATAATCTTATTGTGGTTTTAACTGCATCTCTCTGATGTCTAGCGATGTTGGACATTCGTTCATATGCCTTTGGGCCCTTTGTATGTCTAACTCAGTGAGTTGTCTGTTCAGGTCCTTTGCCCATTTTTTAATTGGGCTGTCTATCTCCCTGGTGTTGAGTCGCATTAGTCCTTTATATATTTTGGATATAAAACCCTTGTCTGAGGTATCATTGGCAAATATGTTTTCCCATACAGTTGGTTCCCTTTTAATTTTGCTTGTGTTTTCTTTAGCTGAACAGAAACTTTTCAGTTTGATATAGGCCCATTTGTTTATTTGTTCTTTGATTTCCTTTGTCCTTGGAGAAGTATTAGCAAACATATTTCTGGGTAGAATATCTAAAATTTTACTGCCTATATTTTTCTCCATGACTTTTATGTTTAAGCATGACTGCTTATGTTTAAGTCCTTTATCCATCTTGAGTTTATTCTGGTGTGTGGTGTAAGTTGGTGGTCTAGTTTTATTATTTTTTTTTGCATGTTGTTGTCCAGTTCTTCTAACACCACTTGTTGAAGAGACTGTTTTTACTCCACTTTATGTTCCTTCCCCCTTTGTCAAATATTAATTGACCATAGAGTCCCAGGTTTATTTCTGAGCTCTCTATTCTGTTCCATTGATTTATATGTCTCTTCTTATGCTAGCACCAGACTGTTTTGATTAAAGTAGCCTTGTAGTATATTTTGATGTCTGGTATTGTGATTCCTCCTACCTTGTTCTTCTTCCTCAAAATTGCTGTGGCTACTCGTGGGTTTTTGTTTTTTTGTTTTTTGTTTTTTTTTTTTGGCTCTATATAAATTTTTGAAGTATTTTTTCTATTTCTGTGAAGTCTGTCATTGGTATTTTAATTGGGATTGCATTGAATCTATAAATTGCTTTGGGTAGTATGGACATTTTAATAATGTTATTTCTTTCCATTCATAAAAATGGTATATGTTTCCATTTATTTGTATTTTCCTTAATTTCTTTCTTCAGTGTTCTGTAGTTTTCTGAGTACAGGTATTTTACCTCCTTTGTTAAGTTGATTCCTGAGCACTTTATTATTCTTTTTGCTATGGTAAATGGTATTTGTTTTCTAGCTACTACCTCTGATGTTTCATTATTGGTATACAAAAATGCTTTTGATTTTGGAATAGTGACTTTATATTTGGCAATTTTGCTAAATTTGCTTATTAGGATGAGTTCATTTTTGGTGTAGCTTATCGGGTTTTGTATGTACACTGTCATGTCATCTGCAAATGATGACAGTTTGACTTCCTTCTTTCCAATTTGGATACCTTTGATTCCTTTTTCTTGTCTGATAGCTCTGGCTAGAACGTCCAAAACGCTGTTCAACAGAAGTGGAGAAAGTGGACAGCCTTGTCTTGTTCCTGATCTTAAGGGGAAAGCTTTTAGTTTTTGCCAGTTGAGTATGATGTTGACTTTAGGTTTCTCATATATGGCCTTTATGATGTTGAAGTATGCTCCCTCTATTCCCATTTTGCTGAGTGTTTTTATCATAAATGGTTGCTGTACTTCATCAAATACTTTTTCAGCATCTATTGATATGGTCATATGGTTTTTGTCTTTCATTTTGTTGATGTGCTGTATTACATTTATTGTTTTTTTCTTTAAATAAAGATTTTATTTATTACTTTTAGAGAGAGGGGAAAAGAGGGAGGCATAGAAGGAGAGAAACATCAATGTGTAGTTGCTTTTCACCTGCCTCCAGCCACAGACCTGGCTGGAGACCTGGCTTGCAACTTGGTTATGTGCCCTGGCTGGGAATCGAACCAGCGACCTTTGGGTTCACAGGCTGGCACCTTTCCACTGAGCCACCAGTCGGGGCCCCATTTATTGGTTTGCAAATGTTGTACCATCCTTACATCCCTGGGATGAAATCCACTTGATCATGGTGTTTAATCTTTTTAATATATTGCTGCATCTCGTTGGCCAGTATTTTCTTGAGAATCTTAGTATCTATGTTCATAAGAGATATTTGCTTATAGTTTTCTTTCTTAGTTGTTTCTTGATGTGGTTTCGGGATTAGAATAATAGTGGTCTCATAGAAAGGGTTTGGGAGCCTTCACTCTTGTTGGGATTTTTGAAATAGGTTGAGAAGGATAGGAGTTAGTTCTTCTTTAAATGTTCGGTAGAATTCACCTGTGTATCCATGTGGTCCAGGGCTCTTGTGCTTTGGGAGGTTTTTGATTACTTCTTCAATTTCACTAGTTGTTACTGGTCTATTCAGGCTTTCTGCTTCTTCTGGATTCAGTATTGGTAGATTATACATTTCCAGAAATGTGTCCATTTCACCCAGACTGGGATATTCCTTATCATATAATTTTTTGTAATAATTGCTTACAATCCTTTGTATTTCTGAAATATCAGTTGTGATTTCTCCTCTGTTGTTTCTGATTCTGTTTATTTGGGGCCTGTGTCTCTTTTTCTTGATGAGTGTGGTTAAAGACTTGTTTATTTTTTCAAAGAATCAGCTCCTGGACTTACTGATGCTTTGAATTGTAGTTTCAGTCTCTAAGTTATTTAATTCTGCTCTGATCTTGATGACTTCCTTCCTTCTACTTGCTCTGGGCTTTGTTTGTTGTTGCTCCTCTAGTTCTTGCAGCTTTGTGGTTAGGTTGTTTTTATAAACTTCTTGTGACCTTTATAGGAAGGCCTGTATTGCTATAAATTTCCCCCTGAGAACTGCCTTTGCCGTATCCCATAGGTTTTGGGCTGTTGCGTGTCCATTGTCATTTGTTTCCAGGAACTTTTTGATTTCATCTTTGATCTCATTGTTAACCCATTACTTACTTAAAAGCATGTTATTCTGTCTCTATGAGTACTGTGTTTATGGTTTTTTCCCTTGAGATTGGTTTCTAGTTTCAATCCATTGTGATATGAGAAGATGCTTGGTATAATTTCAACTTTCCTGTATTTGTGGAGGCTTGTCTTGTGACCTACCATGTGGTCTATCTTAGATAATGTGCCATGTGCATTTGAAAATAATGTGTATTTTGATTCTTTGGGGTGAAAAGTTCTATATATGACTTAAGTCCATTTCCTCTAGAGTGTTGTTCAATGCCACAATATCCTTGGTGTTTTCCAGTTTGGAATATATGTCCATTGTTTATAACGAGGTATTAAAATCCCCTACCATTCGTGTGGTGCTGTCTATATCCTTGAAGTCCTCCCAGATTTTCCTTATACCAGATATATGGAGCTCCTATGTTGGGTGCATATATGTTTACCAGAGTTATTTCTTCTTGATGGATTGTTACCTTAAGTATTATGAAATGTCCTTCTTTTTCTCTTTTTAATGGCCTTCATTGAAAAATCTATTTTGTCTGAAGGAAGTATTGCTACTCCAGCCTTTTTTCATGTCCATTTATTTGATTGATACATATTTTTCTATTTGTTCACTTTCAATTTGTGTCGATGTTTTGTTTTGAGGTATTTCTCTTGAAGACATGTTGGTCATGTTTTCTTATCTGTTCAGCTACCCTGTGCCTTTTGATTGGCACATTTAATCCATTGTATTTAAGGTTATTATTGACTGATACTCATTTTTTGCCATTTTTTCCCCTTTGTACCTGTGTTCCTCTCTGTCTCTCTCTGTCTCTCTATTTTTTAAAAGCAGACCCTTTAGCATTTCTTGCAATGCTGGTTTGGTAGAAGTGTATTCTTTTAGTCTTCTTTTATCTGGGAAACTCCTTATTTTTCCTTCCATTTTGAATGTGAACTTTGCTGGGTAGAGTATTCTTGGTTGCAGGCCTTTGTTTGCCATTACTTGGAATATTTTTTGTCATTCCCTTCTGGCTTGTATTGTTTCTGTTGAATAATCATTTGATAACTTTATTGGAGCCCCTTATATGTTATTTGCTTTTTGTCTCTTGATGCTTTTAGGATTCTCTCTTTGTGTTTGAAATTTGCCATCTTAATTATGTGTCTTGGAGAGGGTCTGTTTGGATTCATCCTCATTCGGACCTTCTGTGATTCCTGAACTTGAGTAACATTTTCACTCACCATGTTAGGGAAGTTTTCTCTCATTACTTTTTTGAACAGGTTTTCCATTCCTTGTTTCTCTTCTCCTTCTGGTATCCCTGTGATACAGATAATACTGCATTTTATGTTGTCCTGCAGCTCTCTTAAACCCTCTTCATTCTTGTTCAGCCTTTTTTCATTCTGTTGCATTGTCTTTGAATATTTTTCTACGTTGTCCTCCAGCTTCCTGATCGGATTCTCTGCTTCCTCTAGCCCACTGTTGATTCCTTCTACTGCATTCTTCAGTTCAGAAATTGTATTCTTCATTTCCTCCTGGCTCTTACTGATAGTTTCTATGTTCTTTTTAATGCTGGTGTAGTTCTCAGTAAGTTCCTTGTTGCTTCCCTGGAGTTGTTTGTACCTCCCCTGGAGTTGTTTGTAGTTTTCTTTGAGCTGGGTGAGCTCATTGAGCTTCTCTATCGTCATTATTTTAGATTCCATATCTGATAGTTTTCTTGCCTCTGTTTCATTCAGTGAACTTTCTGGGGATTCCTCCTTTTCTTTTGGTGATGGACTGATTTCTTCCTCATTTTGGGTGTCTTTTATTGCTTGTTTTTGTCTTGGATTAATCTGCTTTGAATCCCTGCCTTCCTGGAGTGCCTTTCTGTGTTAGGAGATTTGTAGAGTTTAGTGTTAAGTCTCCTAGATTTCCTCAACTTGTTTCTCTTGGGATGCTTTTTATGTCATTAACTTGGGCTGTCTGGTTGTGTTTTGGATTTGTTGTATGTGTTACTCCTTTCACTCCTGTTGGCTGATTGAGAGACATTCCTTCTATCATGTCTCATACACTGTTTTTGAGCTGCTCCCCAAACAGAACCACCAGTCTAGGCAAAATAACCACAAAATCAAAGATATCTTTCTCCTTCAATCCCCTTTTCAACTGCTTATAAATCTAAGTACCCAAAACCTCCAAGGTAATCCCCACTTTTAATCACACCCTCAGCTGTAACTGAGCCAGTCTTAATAGGGATATAGATATGATAAGACTGTTATAAGAGGGGAAAATGATTAAGTTGATTAAAGTATAGATAATATTGAAGGGTGCAAAGAGGTAGCAAAGATAGTGGGGATGTGTGAGAGAAAGCCAACTTATCTCTTATATCGAAATGGGGAGGGGGAAAATCAGAATGCCTTACTTGCAAGTGAACAGTTTAAGTCTACATATATAGTTGTCAAATCTACCTCCCTGTCTACCCTCAATGAGCACTGTTGGTCAAGATGGAGGGAAGACAGGTGTGTTTTAAGCAGAAAAAAAGAATGTGTAGCCCTTAGTAGTACACCCACCAAAAAAAAATGTTTTAAGAGGCTGGGGAGGCGAGGAATACTTAGATTGAGGACTGGGGATGAGTTGTAGCAGGAGAGTGAGTAGACCTTAAAACAAGAGGAGGAGGAGGATCTTGGGTAGTTAGGTGAATTGAAAGAAGGGAAGAATAAAAACGTGGGAATTGGGATACACTATGATATAAACAGTACTTACTTAAAATGCACTAATCGTGAGGTTTGGAAATAACTTTTGAAAAGGATATGTTAGCGATTAATAGTTCATGTAGCTCTCAGTGTAACTCAGGTCCTTGAGATTAGTAGTGATCCATTTCCTGGGCCTGCCTCTTTTCCTTGATCCAGTTTCTGCAGTCTACAGTCTGGCTGCAGGGCCTTGGAGTGGTAGGGCCTATTGCTGTCACAGTCAGGGCTTATTCTGAGTGCCACACCCCAGATAGGCTGAGCCTCCAGTAGCCTAGCTCAGTTTCCGTACTGCTAGCATTTTGGGGCCTTCCCTTCACTTGCTCGTTCTGTGTAAAGGACTGCAGGGTACTTATGTGGTGTTGAGGGCTACTCTTCCCCTTCCAGCTCCTTGAGGAGGTTTCTGCCTGATATGGGCACCTGGCTCCAAGGTGGGGTGGCCCAAAACTTCATTTGCTCTAGTGATGTCTAGCACTCCTCCTCCAGCTCTTCATGGAGAATTTTGCAGCTCCCGTCTGCAAAGAGCACCTGGCTCTCAGGGGGCCTGCAGTGTTGTTTGTGGGTATTGGCTAGCCCTCCCCATCAGGCTCTTTGAGGGGGTTTTTGCTGCCTTAGATGGGCTCCTAGTTCTGTGGGGAGCCCCTCAGTGACAGCACCAGTGATGGCTAGCCTTTTCCCTCTAGCTTTTTGAAGAGGTTTATGCCCCCTGCGATGGGCACCTGACTCTATAGGGGAGCCTGAGCTGTGTGCTGGCGATGGCTACCCCTCCTCCTCCAGTTCTTTGAGGAGTCTTTTGCTGCCTGCAATGGGCGCACTGGTTGCACCAGCAGTAAGTTCCTGGCACTGCAGTTTCAACCTGCAGTTTCCATGGGAGCCTGTGCGATGGTGTGGGTGTGTGGCGTTGGGCCTTGTTTCTCACTGGGGCTCTGAGCTGTCCTCTCCCCGGGTGGTGCAGCAGCACAATTTTTGGCTGATCCCCTGGCACCTGCTCCCCTAGGATCTCTCCTCTGTCTCTGGCCCTGGGTGGTGCTTCCTCCCTATTGGCCTCAGGAGCAAAGCTCTCACATAGTCCCTCCCCTGCAGGAATTCAATTCCTCAATCTCTCAGAGTATGCACTCACTGTCCTCACTTCACTGCTCAGATTTCTAGTCACCAGGGAGCCTGAAGCTATCTCCAATCAGAGCTTCCCCTCTGGGCAGAGCCGCCATTGCCTAGAGCCAACCTTGGCCCCCAGGCCCAGCTAGTTGGAAACTGTTTCACCTGCTCTCCTATAGATCTCTGCAGCCTCTGGGCTGTGCACCCCTGAATCCAGGTGCTTACAGCTCCAATTTGCAGGGATCTGCATACATCTTGTGCTCCCTACCCTATCCTCCAGCTGCTCTGGCACTTGAGAACTCTGACAAGCACTACGGTCTACTCTGTCACCATCTTTTCCTCCCCAGCATGAGTTCTTTATATATTTTGGAGATCAAACCCTTGTCTGAGGTGTCTTTGGCAAATATGTTTTCCCATACCTTTGGTTCCCTTTTTATTCTGATTTTATTTGCTGTACAGATTCTTTTTAGTTGTTGTATACCCATTCATTTATTCTTTCCTATGTATTCCTTGCCGTAGGAGATATATTGGGAAAAACATTGCTGCATGGAATATCGGAATTTTTACTGCCTATGTTTTCCTCAAGGACTTTTATGATATCACAACTTATGTTTAAGTCTTTTATTCATGAGTTTATTTTGATCTATGGTATACATTGGTAGTCTAGTTTTATTTATTTTTTTTATTTGCATGTTCCTGTCTAGTTCTCCCAACACCATTTATTGAAGAGGCTATTTTTACTCCATTTTATGCTGCTACCCACTTTGTCAAATATTCATTGACCATAGAGACTATGGTTTATTTCTGGGCTCTCTATTCTGTTCCATTGCTCTAGGTGTCTGATCTTCTTTTGCTAATACCAGACTTTTTTTTTTATTATTATTACAGTGGCCTTGTAATATAGTTTGATATCTGGTATTATATGCCCTCTTACTTTGTTCTTCTCAAAATTGCTGAGGCTATCTGGGGTCATTTATGGTTCCATAAAAAAATTTTGAACTATTTGTTCTAAATCTGTGAGATATGTCATTGGTATTTTAATAGGGATTGCATTGAATCTATAGATTGCTTTGGGTAGTATGACCATTTTAATGATGTTAATGCTTTCTATCCACAAACATGTTATGTGCATCCATTAATTTGCATCTTCCTTAATTTCTTTCTTTAGTTTTCTGTAGTTTTCTTTTCTTTCTTTTTTTAAATTATTTTTAGAGAGAGGGAAAGGGAGAGAGGCAGAGAGGGAGAGAGACATCAATGTATGGATGGTTGCCTTTCATCTTCCTCCAGCTATGGACCTGGCTGGAGACCTGGCTTGCAACATGTATAGTTTTCTGAGTATAGGTCTTTTACCTCCTAGGTTAAGTTTATTCCTAGGTACTTTATTTTTCTTGTTGCTATAGTAAATGGTATTTCTTTTTCTAGTTTCTATTTCTGACATTTCATTTTTGCTGTACAAAAATGCCTCTGATATCTGAATATTGACTTTGTATACCACTATTTTGCTGAATTCGCTTATTAGGTTGAGTTTTTGGTGGAGCCTATAGTGTTTGCTATATACACATCATGTCATCTGCAAATAATGACAGTTTTACTTCTAACTTTCTAATTTGGATACCTTTTATTTCCTTTTCTTATCTGACTGCTGTGGCTAGAACTTCCCATACTATGTTGAATAGAAGTGGTGAAAGTGGATACCCTTGTAGTGTTCCTGATCATAGGGGAAAAGCTTTTAGTTTTTGCCCATTAAGTATGATGTTGGCTGTTGGTTTCTCATATATAGCCTTCATTATGTTGAGGTATGCTCCACCTCCTCCCACTCTGCTGAGCATTTTTATCATAAATGGGTGCTGAACATTGTCATATAGTTTTTCAGCATGTATTTATATGGTCATGTGATTTTTGTCTTTCATTTTGTTTACGTAAAGTATTATGTTTATTGATTTGCAAATGTTGTACCATCCTTGCATCCCTGGGTTGGAACCCACTTGATCATGTTGTATGACCTTTTCTGGATCCTGTTGGCCAATATTTTGTTGAGAATCTTAGCATCTATATTTGTCAGAGATACTGGCCTATAGTTTTCTTTGTTAGTTGTGTCTTCACCTGGTTTTGGGATTGGATAATGTTGGCCTCATAGAAAGAGTTTGGGAGTCTTCCCTCTTGTTGGATTTTTTGAAGTAGGTTGAGAAGGATAGGAGTTAATTCTTTTCTAAATGTTTGGTAGAATTCACCTGTGCATCCATCTGGTCCAGGGCTCTTGTGCTTTGGGAGGTTTTTGATTACTTCTTCAATTTCACTAGTTATTACTGGTCTATTCAGGCTTTCTGCTTCTTCTGGATTCAGTTTTGGTAGATTATACATTTCTAGAAATGTGTCCATTTCACCCAGGTTGTCTAATTTCTTGGCATATCGTCATTCATGGTAACTTCTGATAATCCTTGGTATTGGTGGTGTCAGTTGTAAATACTCCTCTGTCTTTCCTGATTTTGAGTCCTATCCCTTTTTTTTTCTTGATGAGTTGGTTAAAGTCTTTTGATTTTATTTATCTTTTCAAATTGATGCGATGAATTGTTCTTTTATTCATCCTATGAATTATTTATCCTATGAATTGTTCTTTAGTCTCTATGTCATTTAATTCTGCTCTGATCTTGCTTATTTCCTTCCTTCTGCTCACTCTGGGGTTTGTTATTTCTCTAGCTCTTGTAGCTATAGGGTTAAGTTGTTTATTTGAAACTTTGCTCTTTTTAAGGTAGGCTTCCATTGCTATCAACTTCCCTCTCAGGACCATCTTCTCTGTGTCCCATAGGTGTTGGGCTGTTTTATGTTCATTTTCAATTTTTCCCAGAAACTTTTATTTCTTTTTTGATCTAATTGTGAACCAATTTGTTATTTAATAGCATGTTATTAATTCTTAACAAATTTGAGTTTTTGAGGATTTTTTGTTGAGGCTGCTGTCTAGTTTCAAGCCATTGTAATCTGAGAAATGCTTGATTGATTTCAGTTTTCTTGAATTTGTTGAAGCTTGTTTTCTGCCCTATCATGTGGTCTATTTTTGTGAATGTTCCATGTGCATTTGAAAAGAATGTGTATTTTTGCTTCCTTGGCATGAAAGATTCTGTATATATCAATTAAGTCCATTACATATAAGTAGAGTGCCATTCAGTGCCACCATATTCTTGTTGATTGTTTCTAAGATTGCTCCATTATTGACAGTGGGGTATTAAAATTCCTTAATATAAGTGTGTTGCTGTCTATATTTTTCTTGAGTCCTCCAAGATTTTCCACTTCTATTTGTTTGCTCCTATGTTTACAAAGGTTATATCTTCCTGATTGATTCTTCCCTTATGTATTATGAAGTCCTTCTCTGTCTCTTTTTATGGCTTTGTTTTGAAATCTATTTTGTTGATATAAGTATTGCTACCCCAGCTTTTTTTCCATGTCCAGTTGCTTTGAATATTTTTTTCCATCCCTTCACTTTCAGTCTTTGTAGATGTTTTGTTCTGAGGTGTGTCTGTTGGTGACAGCATGTTTGTGGGTCATGCTTTCTTCTCAGTTCAGCTACTGTATGTCTTTTAATTGGAGCATTTAACTCATTTATATTTAGAATTATACTGATAGGTACTTATTCATTGCCATTTTCCCTTTTTGTACTTGTGTTCCTCTCTCTCTTTCTCTCTTCATCTCTTAGTGCAGTTCCTTTACCATGTCTTGCAATGCTGGTTCAGTGGAGATGTATTCTTTTAGTCTTCTTTTGTCTTGGAACCTTCTTATTTTACTTTCCATTTTAAATGAGGGCCTTGATGGGTAGAGTAGTCTTGGTTGAAGGTTTTGCTTTTCATTACTTGGGATATGTTTTGCCATTCTCTTCGGATTTGTAGTATTTCTGTTGTGAAATCAGCAGGTAGCCTTATTGGAGCGCCTTTGTATGTCACTAGCTTTTTCTCTCTTCTTGCCTTCAATATTCCCTCCTTCTCTTTATTTTTATTATTTTTTAAAATTTTATTGCTGTTGTATTACATCCATCCCCTTTTTGTTCCCCTCTGTTCCCCTCCCCACCCACCCATTCCCCCCAAAGTCAATCCCACCTGTTGTCCATGTCCATGGTTCTTGTCTAAGCTGCTCCCCTTCTTTGCCTCTACCTCCCCCCTCCCCCC
>PVIW01018538.1:0-11402 GCA_004026585.1 Noctilio leporinus | reverse complement strand
GATTCCTTCTACTGTATTCTTCAATTCAGAAATTGTATTCTTCATTTCCTCCTGGCACTTATTGATAGTTTCCATGTCCTTTTTCATGCTGTTGTAGTTCTCAGTAAGTTCCTTGTAACTTCCCTGGAGTTCTTTGTAATTTCCCTGGAGTTCTTTGTAATTCCCCTGGAGTTCTTTGTAATTTCCCTGGAGTTCTTTGCAATTTCCCTGGAGTTGTTTGTAGTTCTCCTGGAGTTGTTTACAGTTTTCTTTGATGTGGCTGAGCTCACTGAGCTTCTCTATCATCATTCTTTTGAATTCCTTATCTGATATTCCAGGTACCTCTGTTTCATTTTGTGTTCTTTCTGGGGATTCTTCCTTTCCTTTTGGTGATGGACTGATTCTTTTTTTCCCCATTTTGAGTGTCTGTTCTTGCTTGCTCTTTATTTATTTATTTTTGTACTTTCCTTGTGTTAACCTGCTTTGCTTCCTTGCCTTAGTTGAGCACCCTTCTGTGATAGGAGATTTGTAGAGTTCAATGTTGCCGTCTCCCAGATTTTCTCCACTTGCTGTTCTTGGTGTGACCTTTATTTGTGCTGTCAGGTTGTATTCTGGGCCTGTGGGCTTTTAGCAGAAACAAAAACAAAAACAAAAAACAAAAAACAAAAACATACACTAAAAAAACAAAAACAAAATACCAAACCAAACCAACCAAACAAACAAAACCAAACAAAACAAAAAAATTGCAAAAGGAAAAAAGAAATAAAAATGATAATAATAATAAGAAGAATGGGTTTAGATGGCTGTTCACCCTTAATAATCCCTGACTGGTCCAGATGGAGCCAGGACCTGAGGGCTTTTAGCAGAGGAAAAGAAAAAAAAGAAAAAGAAAAAGAAAAAAAGAAAAGAAAAAAAGAAAAAAAGGGAAAAAGTCCCAAGAGAAAGAGAACTCAATATTAATAAAGAAAAGGTTTATGTTTCTGTTCACCCTTTATGGTCTCTGTTGGTCCCGGTGGAGCTAGGACCAGTGGGTTTTATCAGGAAGAAAAGAAAGGAGAAAGAAGGAAAGAAAGAAAAAAAAAAAAGAGGAAGGAAGAAAAGAATAAAGAATGGGTTTAGAAAGGCTGGGGAAGGGAGGAATACTTAGATTGAGGACTGGGAATGTGTTATAGCCACAGAGTGAACAGACTTTAATTCGAGAATAGGGCAGGATCTTGGGTATTTAGGTGGATTGAGGTATAGGAGGGATTAAGAATATGTGAGGAGTAACTTTTGGAAAGGATATGTTGGGGCTTAATAGTTCATATTGCTCTCGGTATAATTCAGGTGCTTGAGATTGGCAGCAATCCCTTTCCTGATGCTGCATCTTTTTCTTGGTCAGGACTTTACAGTCTATAGTCTATATTCTAGCCGGGTCTTGGTGTGTGGCAGGGCCTCTGATTGTCACAGTAGGGCTGATTCTGAGTGTCCGCCCCCAGGTAGGCTGGGCCTTCAGCAGCCTGGCTGGGTGTTAGGGCTGCCGGTGTTCTGGAGCCCGCAGGGAGCCCCCTCCCACTCCTGGCGGAGGTTCTGGTCCAGGACGCGCCCCCAGCACTTCTGCAGGGCAGCCTGCAATTTCGCTGGTCCCTGTGACGACTGGTCCCGCCCCCGCAGTTCCAGTAGGAGGCCGGGCCTGTCAGTCAACACTGCCTGGGGCCCGCCTACACTGTCCCACCCTTCCGGGGTGGGCACCACGCCCCCAAGCCAATCAGCTCTCCTCGGAGTCCTTTAAGCAGCCTCTGTGATGAGCCCCTCCCAGGCGTGGGTGCACGGCCTTTGTCTCAGGCAATGGCGGGTCTCCCGCCACTAGTTCCCGGCTGGCAGGCTTGCCGCCTGGAGTTTCCTGCGGAGCCTGGGGGCCCGTGTGGTTGTGCAGGGCTGGGCCTCCCCCCTCGCAGGGGCTTCTAGCTGCTGTTTCCCCGGTGGCCCAGCAGCTCTGTTTTCGGCCCTCTCGCCACCCCGCTGGTGCACTTCCCACTCCCCCGCTCCGGCTTCCCGCAGGACTCTTCTCCGTCTCTAGCCCCGCGCGCGCACGGAGCCTCCTCTCCCCGTTGCTGGAGTGAGTTTCTCACACAGTCCCTCCCCTGCAAGAGTTCAATTCCGGGTTCCCTACGGCGTTCGCCCTCGCTGCCCGCACTTCTCTGTTGAGACTTCCAGTCACCAGCGAGCCAGGAACTGGCCCCAGTCAAACGCGCCCCTCTGGGCAGAGCCGCCCCTGCCCAGAGCGGACCTTGGCCCGCCGGCCGGTAGGTGGGGAACGCCTCATCTACTGTCCTGCTGGCCTCCTCTGCCTCTGGGCTCTGTTCCCTTGTGTCCAGATGCTGCCCGCTCCAATTCCTAGGGTCCTGAAGCCGTCTCACGCTCCTTATCCTGTCCTCTAGCTGCTTTGGTGCTCGAGAACACCATCAGCACTGCTCTCTACTCCGTCGCCATCTTGGAGCTCCCCTTTGCCCTTTTTTAAATTGGGTTGTTTGGTACTGTTGAACAGATGTTTGTTTAAAAAGTAATACTACTCTGAAAATGAAACCTATGACAGCAATGTCAACAGCAATTGAGCAAAGATTAATACAGGTGAAAAGAGTTTAAGACATGGGTGGCAACACAAGGCCTGCAGGCCAAATCCAGCCCTCTACTTTGTTTTCTCCAGCCTAGCACGTTCACCTCAGCACTTTGTTACTACCAGGTTCACTTAACTGTTACAGTCCTAAAATTACATTTGGCCCTTTGAACGCAACTGCAAGGCTGATGTGGCCCCTGGTGAACGTGAGTTTGACACCCCTAGTTTAAGATATTATAAGATAGGAAAAGAGAATATGGGATGATAAAAAGAGAGAAAAATGATCTTGAGGGGGAAGAAGGAGGAGAAATAATAAGATTAGGGAATAGAAATAAGGCTAAGAAAGGGAGAAAATACAATTTTTAAATGTAAGTAATACAGATAAGGCTGATGGCAAAATAGATTAAAATGGAAAAAGTACAATATGAGGTTTGACATAAAATTTTTAAAATGAAAACCAAAGGGGAAAATTGCAGGAAAAAACAAAATAGAATCAATACCAATGATACCTGAGAAAACATTAATAAGGGTGGAAAGATAATAAGAAATTATAAGAAAAAGAGAATAATATGTGATGTTTACAGTAAAAAAAATGATTTTTAGTGTATGAAAAGAAGAGAAATAAGAGTAAGGAATACAATCTAGGCTAAGGAAAGGAAAAAATAAAATTCCAAACTCAGACAAGCAATGGTAACAGGAAGACAAAATGGAATGAGACAGGTGGGGAGTAACCTATGAGATTTTAAATAAAAAAAAAGAATTAGTGAACAAATAGAATACAATTGAAGAAGAATAGCAATAACCATAATATTCATGTTAAACAAGCCAGAATTGATAAGGGTGGAAATAAAATAAGAATGTCATAATGGGGAGAGGGATGTGACTTGAATAAAAGAAGGAAGAATGATTTTGAGATGATACAGGGAGAAGAAATAGTAAAATAGTAAGAGTGAAGAATCAAAGCAAGCCCTAGTGTGGGGGGAAAAAATTTACAATGAAAATAAGGAAGGGCAGGAAGAAGGTCAAATGGGCTAAGACAAGGGAAAGGTCAATGTGTGATTTAAAATAAAAATAAAGATATAGAACTCTAAATTAAAAAATAAAATACAAAGAATAGTTAATTATTTGGAATGCGACAGAACCAAAATGAGAAATAGTGAAAGGTTCTACAAAATAATAAAAAGCACATTCTGAAGAAGAATGAGGTGGAATTCATCTTAGCTGTTTGCTATTTTCCTTCTGTCTTCTCTTTTAGGATCTGCTTCTGGCTTTTTATCAGATGAAGGTCCTGGGATGGGTTGTCCAGCTTCTGGCAGTACTGCCTATATCACCTTCACCTGCCTCTAGAGCAGGGGTGTCAAACTCATGTTTGCCAGAGGCCACATCAGCCTCATAGTTGCCTTCAAAGGGCCGAATGTCATTTTAGGACTGTATAAATGTAACTACTCCGTAACAATTAAGCAAGCTGGGTAGAAACAAGGTGGAGGATTGGATTTGGCTTGTAGGCCTTGTGCTTGCCACCTGTACTCTTGAGGGTGCTTCTATTCCTATCAGGATGGTGGGACCCCTGGGTTTCCCTGGGAGTCACTGTTCAGTCTTCTGGAAAAATTGTGGGTATGTTCCCCTGCCCCTGCACCTCCTGCCTTGGTCTGTATCAGCTTATTTCCAATAATGTATAGCTTCTGATGAATTAGCTGTCCCTTTCAAAGGAGGGACCAATCTGTGTAAGAGGGTCAGCATCAGCTTGGTGCTGATGGTAGCTCTGTGTGCCAGCCAAGGCTGGGTGGGGCCCTGATTCCCCAATTGCTTCACCAGTTTTTTATCTTGCTTTAATGGCATCAGTGGAATATGGCCCTAGGAAACAGCATATTTTGTCTCTGAGAGAAGTTCAAAATGGACTTTTTAGACATTTATCTTTCTATCTTTCTCTTGCAGGTATGCACCCATAGTGGGTTTCTGGGCTTGTCCAGCCTGTTTTACAGAGCTTCCCTATTGAATGAGGTGCTTGCAATCCTGTAGGACATGAGGTCTGGGCATGTCCTTCCTGTCCCAAGGTTTGTACTCTGCTGGGAAAGTAGGCTCTCTCTGGCTGTAAATCATCTCAGGTGCTCATTGCTTGCCTGTCCAGTTTCCAGCCCACTTCTCTGAGGGCAGCCTGGCACCAAGAAGTACTCTTGCTTTGCACCTTTCTGATCTCTCTGCCCAGCTGTATTCAGTGGAAGTAAATTGTGCTTTCAGTCTTTTCCCTTTGCTGGCAGGGCAGCCACAAATGCTGTCCCTGCCCAGCATATTTCAGCTCACCTTTTGAGGGTATGGGGTGGGTGGGGCAGGGGAGAGCAATGGGGAAAAAATGGGACAACTGTAATAAAACAACAATAAATTAATAAAAATATAAAAATAAAATATAAAGGTTTTTCTGGACACACCCACTGCAGTACTGAGTCACTATGAAGTTTTCACATGCACCACCTCTTCAAAAACCCAAAAGTCTCATAGTCACAGGTGACGGCTTCCTACCTCCACCTGACGCGGTTCAAGTAGAGTCCCTCTCTCTCTCTGGTTTTCTCTTGGTTGGTACTTACCACTGCAGCTATGGGTGTCCTGCATGCTACATGTATGTTTAGCCTGAATCTCTCTGACTTCATGTATCTAAGTCATTTACGGCCTGGGTCTGGGGGTTCTATGCCTTGGGAGGGAATGGAGCCACAAATCTGATTTCTGACTAGGCTCTCTGTGGCTGCAGGTGCCATGCATTTGGTATTTCCCCTTCAACCTATAAAATCTCCTTACTGCCCATTGTGAAACATCTTCTGTAGTCCTTGGCTTCCAACCTTTATATCAGCTAAAATTCCATTCATCATTCAGTTTATTTGTCACAAGATCAGATGAGTAACTGAGTTGGAGCAAGAGCAAATGGACTCAGCTTCCACTTACTTGGCTGCCACCTTCTCTCTTATGCATCCCTTTCTCAAACATGGTATTACAGTCAAAGCGTTGATAATATAATAGGTTTCTAATTGTGTCCTTTTACAAGAAAAACAGATTCATATTGAACTTATGCAAATAACTATATTATCATGAAAATAAGAATACTTACTAAAAGTTTCCAAATTATGGAGGGACCAGGTAAGCATAAAGGGATAAATGTTTCAATTCTGCTTACCAAAGTTTAGCTCATTGCTGTAATTTATATGTAGTTTTAGGGAAAAAAAGTTGTCTTAAATCTGCTGAATCAAAACATAAAATTCAGAAATATTTCAAATAAAACTGCATAAAATTATAATTTTCATCAGTTCATTCCAACATAAGTAATTCTTGTTTTCTTTGATTTTTTTTTGTTAGTGATGGTATGAACCATCAGCTTTTTTTGTTTTGTTATAGTTCTTTGCATTGCTCTTAAAATATTTTATTTATTTATTTATTTATTTATAGAGAGGGGAAGAAAGGGAGACAGAGAGGGAGAGAAACATTGACGTGACAAACATTGATCAGTTGCCTCTTCTATGTGCTTGTCAAGGACCGAACCCATGTGCCCTGAGAATCAAACCAGAGACCTTTTGTTCTTTTGTTTTGTTCTGTGGGATTACACCCAACTAATTGAGTACAACAATCTGGGCAGTTCTGCAAATGTTTATCCAGTTCAATGGTATGATCTAAAGGCTTTCAGAAACCTGTATTTAAGAATGAAAGAATCCTCTTCAAAAATTTCTGAAAATAAAATATATTTGTAAAAGTATCAGACCAAAAACAATAAAAGGGTGAATGAAAAAGGTTTAAAATGGCATGGTTAAATATCTGATTCACTAAAATGCAATTAACAATTTGTCTATATCTGCAGCATCTAACATTTTATGATAGCAACTATAATTACAAATAGAAACATTACATCAGAACCTTTTAGATTAAATTTTGAATAATTTTGAAACATTTATATTAATTTCAATAATATATGCATACATAAACAATATAATTATTTTATTTGATAATTCTTGTGTAATTTTAGCATATCAAATAAGACTAGTTTAATGTCTCCCTCTTTTGCAATGAATAGGCACAAATTGTTTATTTTGGTTGTTATAAAAATACTTTGTTGTTTATTTTATTACAATTATCCCACTTTTTCCCCTTTGCCCC
Organism: Noctilio leporinus; assembly: GCA_004026585.1. NCBI lineage: Eukaryota > Metazoa > Chordata > Mammalia > Chiroptera > Noctilionidae > Noctilio > Noctilio leporinus. Next base: position 4,693 of record PVIW01018538.1, on the reverse strand, counting down.
CTCTACCCAGCCCATTGCCCACTTCCATAAGCAGTCCTCTCACCGTAGTTCATGTCCATGGGTCCTTCATCTATGTTCTTTGACTAATTACTTCACCTTCCTTCAAACAGTTCCCACTTCCTCCCTCCCAACTTACAGCTATCAATCAGTCTATTCTATGATTCTGACTCTGGTACTCTTTAGCTTATTAGTTTATTTTGTTCATAAGATTCCTCTTATAAGTGAAATCATATGATATTTGTCTCTCATTAATTGGTTTATTTCATTTATCCAGTTCCATCCATGCTGTCCTTCTTTCTTTATGCTGTGCATTATACAATTGTGTAGATGTCTCACAGGGTTTTTTTAATCCACTCATTCACTGATGAGCACTTAGGCTGATCCTAAGTATTGAGTACTGCAAATCCTGCTGCTCTGAGCATGGGGGTGCATAATTTTTTCTGAAATGGTGCTAGGTATAGTTCCAGCAGTGAAATCACTGGATCAAAAGGCAGTTACATTTTTAGTTTTTTGAGGAAGTTCCATACTATTGTATAGAATGGCTGTACCAGTCTTCATTCCCAGCAACAGTGCACTAAGGTTTCCTTACTAACACTTGTCTGTTGATTTATTAATGATAGTCATTCTGGTAGAGGAAAGATGGGAACAGAGTAGAGATCAGTGCTGATGGTGTTCTCGAGTACCAGAGCAGCTAGAGGCCAAGATAGGGAGTGTGAGACATCTTCAGGACCCTAAAAATTGGAGCAGTCGGCGTCTGGACACAGGAGAGCACAGCCCAGAGGCAGATGAGACCAGCAGGAGAGTAGCCCACAGGCCCAGAATACAACCAGACAGCCCAAATAAAGGACACACCAAGAACAGCAAGTGGAGAAAATCTGGGAGATAGCAACATTGAACTCCACAAATCTCTTATCACAGAAAGGTTCTCCACTAAGGCAAGGAAGCAAAGCAGGTTAAACCAAGGAAAAAACAAAAAAAAAAAAAATTAAAAAATAAAAAGCAAGCAAAAACAGACACCCTAAATGGGGAAAAAAAGAATCAGTCCATCACCAAAAGGAAAGGAAGAATCCCCAGAAAGACCACAAAATGAAACAGAGACACCTGGAATATCAAATAAGGAATTCAAAAGAATGACGATAGAGAAGCTCAGTGAGCTCAGCCACATCAAAGAAAACTGTAAACAACTCCAGGAGAACTACAAAGAACTCCAGGGAAGTTACAAAGAACTCCAGGGAAGTTACAAGAAACTTACTGAGAACTACAACAGCATGAAAAACGACATAGAAACTATCAATAAATGCCAGAAGGAAATGAAGAATACAATTTGTGAATTGAAGAATACAGTAGAAGGAATCAACAGTAGGTTAGAGGAAGCAGAGGAGCAGGTGAGCGAGTTGGAGGATAATGTAGACAAATACTCCAAGACAGTACAAGAGAATAAAAAAAGGCTGAATAAGACTGAAGAGGGGTTAAGAGAGCTGCAGGACAGCAAGAAACGTAACAACATCCGTATCATAGGGATACCAGAAGGAGAAGAGAAACAAGAAATGGAAAACCTGTTCAAAAAAGCCATGATAGAAATTTTCCCTAACATGATGAGTGAAAACATTAATCAAGTTCAGGAAGCACAAAGGGTCCCAATGAGGATCAACCCAAACAGACCAACATCAAGGCACATTATTATTAAAATGGCTAATCTCAAAGACAAAGAGAGAATCCTAAAAACATCAAGAGAGGAAAGACAAATAACATACAAAGGGGCTTCAATAAGGCTATCAAATGATTATTCAACAGAAATAATTCAAGCCAGAAGGGAATGGCAAAAAGTATTTCAAGTCATGGTCAACAAAGGCCTGCAACCAAGAATACTCTACCCAGCAAGGCTCTCATTCAAGATAGAAGGAGAAATAAGGAGCTTCCCAGACATAAAAAAAAAAAAAAAAAAAAAAAAAAAAAAAAAAAAAAAAAAAAAAAAAAAAAAAAAAAAAAAAAAAAAAAAAAAAAAACTAAATACATCTCTACCAAACCATCACTGCAAGAAATGCTAAAGGGTCTGCTATAAAAATAAGTAAACAAATAAAATGAAGAAACAGAGAAAGCCAAAGAGAAATACAGACACTAAGGGAGAAAATGGCAATGAATAAGTATCAATCAATAATCAACTTAAATGTAACTGGATTAAATGCACCAATCAAAAGACATAGCAGCCCTGGCTGGTGGCACAGTGGGTGAGGCACTGGCCTTCGAACCAAAGGTCACTGGTTCGATTCCCCAGCCAGGGCACATAACCAGGTTGCAAGCCAGGACTCTAGACAGCTCTGTAGCTGGAGGCAGGTGAAAGGCAACCATACATTGATGTCTCCTTCTCTCTCCCTTCCCTTCTCTCTAAAAGTAAAAAATAAATCTTAAAAAAAAAAAGACATGGGGTAGCCGAATGGATAAGACAACATGACCCACATATATGCTGTCTTCAAGAGACCCACCTCAACTTTAAATAAATAAATAAATAAATAAATAAAATACAAAAAAAAAAAAGAGAGAGAGAGAGAGAGACCCACCTCAGAACAAAAGATTGACACAGATTGAGAGTGAAGGGATGGAAAAACATATATCAAGCAAATGGACACACACAAAAATGCTGAAGCAATACTGATTTCAGACAAAATAGATTTTACAATGAAGGCCATAAAAAGGGACAAAGATGGACATTTCATAATACTGAAGGGAACAATCCATCAAGAAGAAATAACTCTGGTAAACATATACGCACTCAACATAGGAGCTCCGAAATATATAAGGAAAATCTTGGAAGACTTTAAGAAAGACATAGACAGCAACACACTAATAGTAGGGGATTTTAATACCCTACTATCAACAATGGAGAGATCTTCCAAACAAAAAATCCCCGAAGATGTGCCATTGAACAACACCTTAAAGGAAGTGGACCTAACTGATGTACACAGAGTCTTTTACCCAAAAGAAGCAAAATATACCTTCTTTTCAAATGCACATGGATCATTCTCCAAGATAGACCACATGGTATGTCACAAGACAAGCCTCCACAAATACAGGAAAATGGAAATCATACAAAGTATCTTCTCAGATCACAATGGCTTGAAACTAGAAACCAATTTCAAGGGAAAAAAAAACAAAAATTCTCTAACTCATGGAGACTGAATAACATGCTTTTAAGCAATGAAGGGATCAACAATGAGATCAAAGATGAAATCAAAAAGTTCCTGAAAACAAATGACAATGAACACACAACAGCCCAAAACCTATGGGATACAGCAAAGGCAATTCTCAGGGGGAAATTTATAGCAATACAGGCCTTCCAAAAAAGGTTACAAGAAGTTTATAAAAACGACCTAACCACAAAGCTGCAAGAACTAGAGGAGCAACAACAAACAAAGCCCAGAGCAAGTAGAAGGATAGAAATCATCAAGATCAGAGCAGAACTCAATAACTCAGAGATTCAAAGTACAATTTGAAGAATCACCAGGTCCAGGAGCTGGTTCTTTGAAAAAATAAACAAAATTGACAAGCCCTTATCCAGGCTCATCAAAAAAAAGAGAGAGAGGACCCAAATAAACAGAATCAGAACTGAAAGAGGGGAAATCACAACTGATACCTCAGAAAAACAAAAGATTGTAAGACATTACTACAAACAACTCTATGACAAAAAATATGACAACTGGATGAAATGGAAACATTTCTGGAAATGTATAATCTACCAAAACTAAACCCAGAGGAAGCAGAAAGCCTGAATAGGTCAACAACAACTAGTGAAATTAAAGAAGTAATCCAAAATCTCTGAAAGCACAAAAGCCCTGGTCCAGATGGCTACACAGGTGAATTTTACCAAACATTTAAAGAAGAACTAACTCCTATCCTCCTCAAACTATACCAAAAATTTCAGGAAGAGGGAAGACTCCCAAACTCTTTCTATGAGGCCAATATTATTCTAACCCCAAACCCAGGGCAAGATCCAACTAAGAAAGAAAGCTACAGGCCAATATCTCTGATGAACATAGATGCTAAAATTCTCAACAAAATATTGGCCAATCGGATTCAGCAGTATATTACAAAGATCATTCACCATGATCAAGTGGGCTTCATCCCAGGGATGCAAGGATGGTACAACATTCATAAATCAATCAATGTAATAGACCACATCAACAAATTGAAAGATAAAAGCCATATGATCATATCAATAGATGCTGAAAAAGCATTTGATAAAGTACAGGAACCATTTATGATAAAAACCCTCAGCAAAATGGGAATAGAGGGAGCATACCTCAACATCATAAATGCCATCTATGAGAAATCTGAAGCCAACATCATACTTAATGGACAAAAACTGAAAGCTTTCCCCCTAAGATCAGGAATGAGACAAGGCTGTCCACTTTCTCCACTTCTATTCAACATTGTCTTGGAAGTTCTAGCTATAGCCATCAGAGAAGAAAAAGGAATGAAAGGTATCCAAATTGGAAAGGAGGAAGTCAAAATGTCATTATTTGCAGATGATATGATAGTGTACATAAAAAACCCGATGGGCTCCACCAAAAACTTACTCAACCTAATAAGCAAATTTAGCAAAATGCTGGGTATAAAGTCAATATCCAGAAATCAAAAGCATTTTTGTATACCAATAATGAAACAACAGAAATAGTAGCAAAAAAAAAAAAAAAAA
>PVIW01018537.1:0-11420 GCA_004026585.1 Noctilio leporinus | reverse complement strand
CACCCATTATGGGACAATAATGAGCAAAACTAACAACAAGCAAAACAGAACCAAATATATGAATACAATGAATAGGCCTTCAGTGGTCAGGGGGACAGGGGTTGGGGGGAGGGGGGAGGCAGCGGCAAGAAAGGAGAGCAGCTTAGACAAGAACCTAGAATAAAGGAACCATGGACATGGACAACAGGTGGGATTGACTTTGGGGGGATTGGGTGGGTGGGGAGGGGGACAGAGAGGAGCAAAAAGGGGATGGATGTAATACAACAACAATAAAATTAAAAAAAAAAAAAACCATACTACGAAAAGCCATATATAGTCAACACAATCCCTATTAAAATACCAACATCATATTTCATGGACCTAAAAAAAATACTCAAATTTATGTGGAGTCAAAAATGACCCCAAATAACTACAGCAATCTTAAGAAAGAAGAATGAAGTAGGAGGAATCACAAGACCAGATATCAAACTATATTGCAAAGCCACAGTAATCAAAACAGTCTGGTACTGGCGCAAGAACAAATAGTTCAATGGAACTGAATAGAGAGCCCAGAAATAAACCCAGAATTTTATGGGCAAATAACATTCAACAAAGGGATAAGGAACATAAAATGGAGTGCAAATAGTCTGTTCAATAAGTGGTGCTGGGAGAATTGGACAGGAACATGCAAAAAAGTGAAACTAGACCACCAACTTACACCATACACCAGAATAAACTCACGATGGATAAAAGACTTAAATACAGGCAGTGCCACCATAGGAATCGTAGAAGAAAGCGTAGGCAAAAAAATTGCAGATATCCCACGCAGCAATATTTTCATGGATATCTCTCCCACAGTAAGGGAAATAAAGGAACAAATAAACAAGTGGCATTACATCAAACTGAAAAGTTTCTGCTCAGCTAAAGAAATCATCAACAAAATGAGAAGGGAACCAATCATTTGGGAAAACATATTTGCCAATGATACTTCAGACAAGGGTTTGATTCCAAAATATACAAAGAACTAATATGACTCAACACCAGGGAGACAGACAGCCCAATTAAAAAATGGGCAAGGGATCTGAACAGATATTTCTCCAAGGAAGACATTCATACAAAGGGCCCATAGGCATATGAAAGAATGTCCAACATCACTAGCCATCAGACAGATGCAAATTAAAACCACAATGAGATACTACCTCACACCTGTCAAAATGGCCATCATCAACAAATCAACAAACGAGTAATGGCGAAGATGAGAAGAAAAGGGAACAGTGGTGCACTGGTGGTGGGAATACAGACTGATGCAGCCACTGTGGAATTTCCTCAAAAGACTAAGAATAGCCCTGGCTGGTGTGGCTCAGTGTACTGATGTCAGCCTGTGAACCCAAGGTTGCTGGTTCGACTCCCCAGTCAGGGCACATAACCAGGTCTCCAGCCAGGTCCTCAGCTGGAGGCAGGTGAAAGGCAACCATACAACCTTCTCTCTGAAAATAATTAATAAAATATTAAAAAACAAAAACAAAAAACCCTAAGAATAGAACTACCTTATAACCTGGTGATTCCACTACTAGGATTATACCCGAAGAATCCTGAAACACCAATTCAGAAGAACCTATGCACCCCTACGTTGATAGCAGCACTCTTTGCAATAGCCAAGTGCTAGAAACAGCCTAAGTGCCCATCAGTGGATGAATGGATCAAAAAACTGTGGTTCATTTACACAATGGAGTTCTATGCAGCAGAAATCCATCCGTTTGCAATAGCATGGATGTAATTGGAGTATCACGCTTAGTGAACTAAGCCAGGCAGCAAAAGTTAAATACTATATGTTGTCATTCAATATAGGAGACTAATGAACAAAACATACAGGCAAGCAGAAAGAAACAAGAGACATGGGAGAAAATAAAAAGGAGCAGAATGATGGTGACTAGGGGGAAGTGGAGGAGTGGGAAAGCAGGAGAAGAGATCAGATGAGGAGCTAGTGAAAACATGGACATGGACAGCAAGCTGGGGATTGACTCAAGGAGAGGGTGCATTGAGGGGGGCAGAAGAGAACAAAGAGGGAAAAATGAAACAATTGTTATACAACAATAATAAATAAAATTAACTTAAAAAATTCCACACTTAAAGAAGTATAGCTCTATTATGTAGCATAGCAAATAGTTGATAACCTCATTTTGAAAAAGTACTGTACTGTATATCAAAGAAAATGCTTTCAAGAAAAACATACCAAGAAAAAACTAATTTGCTTAACATATTAAAAATGATACACACTACAGCATCAAATCCACGTGAACAGTTATAATATGCTCAGTCTTAATTAAGGATCCAATCAATGATACCTATTAAATAGCTAACTTTTACTCTCTAAAGGAACGCAAGGCATTCTATTTTAGGTCCAAGTTAAGGTTCTAAATTCAAACTTTAAAAGAAACCTAACTATAGTATAATTACAGAAAACTACTTAAAAATTAAAAGAAGTTAAAAACAAAATATAGTATTTTCAAGTACAGGACTATATTCAGCCTGAACAATCCTTAATTTACCAAATAAAAGCAACAGGGATACATATGATTGGAAATATTTGTAAGTGTCATTTATAGGTAGGCAAAGTGTTTTTCAATTATGATAATGCTAAGGTTTTAAATATAAGGGCACTCCAAAACACAACTGCCTAAAAAATTGTCTTGGTTCAATTAGCTTAGGGTTTAGACTTTTAGATGAACAAAATTTTCCTGTTCACATTGAAGTAAAATTAGAACCAGGCCTCTTGTCTTCCATTCCCTTGACCTGATCAACTTCCCCAGACATTCCAGAAACTACTATATCTCCTTCTTATCATTTTTATCGTCTTAAAAGTTTGTAAAGAACTTTTAGGGGGATGTGAAAAAGAACAGGGAAGTAGAAGGAGAACCAAGAAAATGAAGATATGTGGCAATTTCTGAAAAGGGGAAAGCCAAGGAACAGTGTTTACTATAGAGAGCTTGAGCAAAACTGCTGGGAAAATGACCAGAAGGTCACTGATGAATTTAAGAGGTGCTTTTATTAGTACAATGGCAGAGCAGAGCCAGGGAGACTGAACTGAGGAACAAATAGAACTTTAGAAACAAGAGCAACTTGGGATGGGTGGGGGGCGCGTGCGCACACACACAGAGGAATAGAACAACAGTTTGAAGGAGAAAAAGGTAAAATATTTCAAATTTTATTCAATTCTTTAGAAAAGATGATCTGAGAACATTTAAAGCAGAAAATAGGAAATCTAGGGAGTATTAGGTTAAATTATGTGAAATTTCAGATATTCAATTATTTTTTACTTAAAAATAACCCAGGAATTTCATATGAATTAAACTAATGGATGAACTTGATTTCAATAAAGAGACAGATCAGGTTACCTGCTAAGGAAGGGTAAGAGGAACAAGAAGCCTAGGAGTTAAAAGTAAAGTAGCTAAGTCCAGAAATGAATGAAAGAATCTTGGGCACTCTGGCTGAAACTGGATAAGAAGAACATATACTAAATACACCTGGCAAGGTTACGCTACTCCAAATCCCATCTGCTGTTGTACTGGCCGGAAAATCCATATGGTTTTCTCTGTAAAGTAAGTCACATTTTTTCATTTTCACCAATAACTTAAGAGTCCAATATGAAGTTGCTAATTCCAGGTCTGTTAGTCTACAGTCCAATGAACAGCAACTCTACCCAACTTTCTTATTTCCAGGACCTCTATTTTTTGGTCACCTGGGGTAGAAACATTAGTCATTTCTCAGAACAGTCTCTCCTACCTTCCTTTCCTATTTCTTCTCACGCTATTCCAGCCCTTAACTTGCCTCTCCTGGGTTACTGCAACAGTCTCAGAACTGGCCTTGTTGTGCCCATACCATCCCACACAGAATAAGGTAAAAATGACAATGTGTGGCCAGGTCATAAAAGGCATTACTGCCCAAGCTCTCATTCTCTTAGATGATTCATTCAGTATGGGGAAAGCTAACTGCTATGTTGTAGACACTCAAGCAGCCCAAAAGAGTGGCCTACTGTGATGAGAAACTGAGGCCTCCTGACCACAGCCAGCATGCTGGAAGCCATACTGGAAATAAATCCTCCAACCTGATCAAGCCTTTGGAGGACTGCAGCCCAGGCTAATTTTTTTTTTTTTATCCTCACCAGAGGCTAGGTTTATTGATTTTAGTGAGAAAAGAAAAGAGAGGGGAGGGGGTTGGAGGGGAAAGGGGAAAGGGGGGAGAGAGGGAGGATGGGTGGGGAGGAGAGGAGAAGAGAAGAAAAATATTAATGTGAGAAACATTAATCAGCTGCTTCTTGTACTGCCCCAACTACAACCTTCTGGTACATGGGACAATGCTCCAACCAGCTGAGTCATCTGGCTAGGGCCTGGCTAATATTTTAACTGAAGCTCACGAGAAATCCCACGGCAGAACTGTCTGGCTAAGGCACCCCTAGATTCCTGATCCATGGCATTTGTGAGATAATGTTTATATTTTTAAGTCCCCAAGTTTTGGAGTAATATTTTACATAGATGTAGATAACTAATGCAATCCTGCTGAGTTCTCCCCTCAATTCTGTGCTCTTCTTGCTCGTTCCACCCTGTCATTTTCCAGCTCCCTATATCCCTTCCCTAGCCTTCAAAGTATAGCTAAAGTCTCACCTCTTCAAGGAGGCACTTTTTATGTCGGTTTATAAAACCATCCCAACTTTCATTTCTCTAGCTTCTCCTCTGAACACTCCTGTGCCTGATCATATCATTCACTTTGGCATTTATTCATGTGTTCATCTGTATTACCATGGTCCATTCATCTTTCCTCCTAAATATGGCATGTAGTTCTTTCTAGACTGCATTCAGCATACTATAATTAAGATACTCAATAAATATTTGCTGAGAAAATTAACAAATCATAAACATAGACCCTGGAAGTGTACTTGATTTGCAAAAAGTTGTGGTTAACAATATGGACTTTGAGCTATACTGTCTCAGGTCAGCTAACTCACTAGCTGCTATCCTTGGGAAATTTCTTAACATTTATGTAACCCATTCTTTCCTTACTGTTTTTAAATAAGGATTCTAACAGTATGCACCTTGGAGTACTAAAGATTTTAAAAATAACACTTGCAAATCTTTCAGCAAAGTACCTAGTACTTGTTCAACAAATGTTAACTATTACTGTTCATATTAATCACAAATTACAAAATACTTACTGATATTCTGGGTCCCTGAAAATCCCTAGATATTATCAAACGGCCATTTAAATTAATAAAAAATTCTACAAACTAAAATATAACTCATGCTTTCTATTAAGATAACTTTTATTTATTTTTTTAATCTACTCTTAAAGCAGCCTGAACCAATTGTAGGATTGCAGCTTTGATGTTTTTCTCCTCTTTGTCCTATTAAGATATTAACTTCAAAGCTTTTGTGGGAACACTTAATTGCTTGCATTCCATAACAGACATCAGATTCACTTTTACCATTTACAATCCTGATAAGGCATATAAGGTAAACTTACTAGACATATAAATTTACACAGTCTCTGGGACAATACAGCTGTCCATTTATGAACATGTTACAGATGCAAATCAACTCTGCACATCAATCAATAGAATCCAATAGAACAAATCTATCTAAAAAACATTGTTATGCCATATATGCTAGGGGGAAAACCTGTGATGCTATTAATTTTTTTAAACTTATTCATAGAGGTATGATGGACACATAATATTATATTAGTGTCAAGAGTACAATGTAATGATATTTATACATATTGCAAAGTGACCACCAAAATCTAATTGCCACCTGTCACTATACATAGTTATACAAGAAATTTTCTCTTGTGATGAGAGCTTTTTAAATCTATTCTCTGAGCAACTTTCAAGCGTGCAATATAGTTACCATGACTTAATTTATTTTATAACAGGGAACTTGTATCTTTTGACACAATTTCACTCATTTTGCCCCCTACCAGCTGCTTCTGGCAATCACTGATCTGTCCCTCTATATCTATGAGCTTGGGGTTTTTTGATATTGTTGTCTGTCTAGTTATGTCTTTTTAGTCTAATGTTATTCAAAGACTGAATAACAGGTTTCATGAGCTCATTTCTGAGATCATAATTTATAACTTATACATATTCCTAAGGTTTCTTACTAAAAGTTTAAATATAACAGATGCTTTTTTACCCTAAAAAATAATCAAAGATCTGCCCTCACTGGTGTGGCTCAGTGGATTGGGCATCATCCTGCAAACCAAAAGGTCACCAGTTCAATTTCCAGTCCGGGTACATGTCTGGGTTGCAGGTCAGGTACACCCAGTTAGGGGCATGCAAGAGTCAACTGATAGATGTTGCCCCCTCTCTTCTTCCATTGCCCTCTCTCTAAAAAATAAATATTAAAATCTTTAAAAATGTAACCAGAGATCTGTTAAGAAAAATCTAACAGAATGATTTTCAATCACCAACTTACTGAAAAACAAGCATGCTTTTAATTATGTACCACATCTGCTGGAATAAAAAGAATCACTTCATTCAAATTCTTACTTTCTCTTTTCCCCCACCAATACACCCTGAAAACTTTAGTTTTTGAAACATTCAATATCCATCCTGTCTTTATTTGACCCTATTTATCACACAACCTGAAAGAGAAACAAAGACTGGGAATTAGCTTGTTTATTCCATTTTAGTGGCAAACAAAGTACAAATAATATTCAGTGCATGTGCTAGTTATCTTAAAACTGCCAATCACACTTGTTTTGGAATACTCTGATTTTCAGATCTGTCAATCATGTGTTGTGATAGAGATACCAATATAGAAATAATGCTTAAAAAGATGTAATCTTCATGAACACATTAATAAATGGACTTTACTTATAAAAGCAGACTTCAAGCTTTTACAGAAATGTATACTTCATGGAAAATCAAAATTAAAATACAACTTAATGAAAAGATTTAGAGAATTTGGCTCTGTAGCCAAAAAAGATATGTATGGTTTAACCATAAGTAGTTTACATTTCAGTAAAAAGGCGAATGTTCTAATTGATAGTAATGAGAAATATTATGATCATATGTGGGAATGAGAGAATCAAACTGATCTAAATCTGGGCATTTTAATATTTTTTAACCCTCACCTAAAGATATATTTATTGATTTGAAACAGAGACAGAGAAACATGGATCAGTTGTTTCCTGTATGTGCCTCAGCCTAGGATCAAACTCACAATCTAGGTATCTGAGCTGACCAAATAGCAAACACGTGACTTTTTGGTGTCCAGAACCATGTTCCAATCAACTAAGCCACCTAACTGGGCTTACTTTTGAAGCAGGCAACAATATCAATACCCAACCTGACCAATACACCACAACTTACTATTCCCATTAGTTAGTCATGCCTGAAACCAAACACCAGTCCTTCTATTTTATGATCTCAGTCACCAAGACTTATTTCTTCTGTTGCCTAAATTGCTAAAGAAAGCTGCCTTTCCTGACCCTCAGGTATAATTCATGTTCTCATCATTTCTTTCCAGAAGATTCCTTACTAGCCTCCCTAACTCTAGTTTCATTCTTTTAATAAATGCTCCATTGCCAGAATATGCTCACTAAAACATAAATTTGGTCCATGTTACCTGTTACAATTTTTGAATGGCTCTTTCCAACATTCAGAATAAAGACCCATTTTTTAGAACGGCATATAAATCCCTGAAACCTGGTGCCTGCTCATCTCCCCATTCTCCCATTGCTCTTCCTAAGGTTAAGCCAACGAAGACACTTGCATTCCCAGCAGAGCTAGGCTCTCTCTCACTTGTGTATCCTGCAAATGTTGCTCCCTCCCATTTCCCACACTTTATATCTTCTACCCATCACCCATCCTTTACAACTCAACTCCATGTTAGCTCCTCTGGGAAACCTCTGGCACAAGCTGACAGATTCATCAATCCCCTCTTATCCAGATTCCTAGAGAATCTAGGAAGCAGAATCTTTACAGTGTTATATATATATCACTCCTCTATCCCCATAGCTGAAACATCATTTCCCTGAGAGCAGGGATTGTCTTTAATCTGTACATTGCTAGCATTAAACACAGAGATGGCACATAACAGCTCATTAATATTTGCAGATTCCATGAAAAAATGCACCATGACCCAATTAATTTAAAAATAAAAATCAAATGAGCTGCTTACTTATTGATACTCATAAAATGTATTATTGATATATTACAAGTCAACCAAAGCAATCAATGCCATAAAGCAGTATTTTGGGCTTAACAACATTCTTACGAAATTAACTGTTTACTTATAAATTCACTGTAAGAATTGGTACCACCAATTGAGATCCAATAACTCCATCTTGTTTTCACTACTGATCTTGCTAGAGGTGTTAAGGTCTCAACTATAATGACTGCTCATGTCCCAGACACTCAGCACCTGAATCATTCAACAACCACTGTTCTTAAATGTGACAAACCCTATCAAAGTCATCAGTGAACGGGCAGTCAACACACGGAAAACTCCAACATGGTTTCACTTCACTTATCAGAGCGTCAGTTATCTGGTGACATCAAGTCTCCTCAGAACCCAGTGAGAATTGAGCAGGGGACTGTTGGAGCTGTCAAAATATATGTCAAAATATATTCATGTACTAAAGTATATACATTACCTAGAGAAGAGCTTGCGAGGTTCTTAGTCAAAAACTAATTGTTCTTACTTTAAGTATAATAAACTTGGTAACCAATTTTCCAGGCATCAGAATATTAAAAGAGGAAATTAAGAGGTCTAAGCTAAAAATGCAAACACAGAAGCAATAGCAGAAAAATATAACACCCAAAGTGAAACATAAAAACCACATAACTAGGGGATTATGTAATTTAGGTGCAATAATTCTATATAATTGAATTATGATCTAATGCAGAAATTAATGTTTATAATAATGACCTTGGCCATCACAAACAAAGACAAAAAAGACCCCAAATACTTTAGGTCTAACAAGACTAAAGACAGCATATGACATATTATAAAAAGAATCAAAGAATTAAAAGTTACATCTATAAAGAGTCAACTTTCTATTTGTAGAATAAATTGTTTTGAAGTATAGAATTCCAAAATAATAACCAGGATGTTGACTCCAAGCTCCTAATCACTGTCAGACATTAACCAGTTCTTATAACCACTGGTGTCACTATAGTCGTAACACATCCATCCTGAAACAAAATCTGGACCTGCTGATCATTAGCTTATTGGTGGTAACACTATCTAACCACACTGTGGACACCACACCAAGGGCGATGGTGTACCATAACCATGGACACCATAACTATGGACATTATAATAGGTGAACTACCATTCTTTAACAGACCTCCACAGAGCTTCACTACCATATACCTTCAGGGTCACTGGTATAAAACTGATTACTTTGTGAGACTATTTTAGGAGGTATTTATAACACATTAATAACTCTACGTTGTAGGATTTAGAAAACAGCATTATGAAAAGAGCATTTACAAGCATTGGTTACACACAGCTCTGGGTCTGAGTACTGGCCTTGGTAATGTCCAATTGTGTTACTGGAACACTCTATGCTCAGAGACTCATTTCCTTCATTTGCTAAATGGGGATAATAGCATCTATTTTCTATTCTTCTTATGAGGAATAAATCAGACAATATATATAAAGTGCAAATGTAGGTTATCAAAAACCTAGCTATTATGATTATCAGATGAGATATGGAAGGGATCTTAATGCACATTAGAACAAATTTTGGGAAATTGTGTCCTATATTAATGACACAAAAAAATCATGACTAAAGAAAAGGGCAGATAGCTTCATATGATGGGCAAAGTGCTTCATATTGTTAAGTCATAAGGGAAGCTCTATGACTCATAGGTTAGTTCATGGAAAAGTGCAGGTTAAAATGAGGAATCATTTAAAAAGTATACATAGTAACTTTGCTAATTAAAAAAAAAAAAATAGCGCCTGGTCTTCTTGCTGACATGTCTACTTTCAGGAGCTCGGCAATGATCTCCTTACATAAACAATATCCCAGTGAAATGTCTGTTGATAGCTAGGATCGGTCACTTTAAAGTAAAACAGGAATAGCCCTGGCTGGTGTGGCTCAGTGGACTGGCAATGGCCCTGCAAACCCAAAGGCTGCTGGTTTGATTCCCCAGGCAGGGCACATATCAGGCTGCAAGCCAGGTCTCCTGCTAGGTCTATAGCTGGTGGCAGGTGAAATGCAGCCATATGTTGATGCTTCTCTCCCTTTCTTCCTCCCTCCCTGCCCTTCTCTCTGAAAATAATACATAAAATCTTTAAAAAACAAAAATACTCTGGTTTCTCTCCAGATTGTATAAATCTTTCGCCTTAAAAAAAAGTAAATAGCAACAGAAGGATATTCGGAAAGCAATTTCTTTCAGGTTGTCATAATAACTTCCACCCCAGTCTTTACGGTTTACTTGCTCAAACTAATCCAATAACAATTTTCTTTAAATAAACAAAATCTTTCCTTTACAGAGTCTAATTATCTTTCATAATAACAAAAAACCTTTCTGTATTCATTTTATTAGTTTATGCAATAATCAAATAAATTATTTAATAAGAATATAAACAGGTTTTGGAATAAACACAACTAGCTTTTGCTAAACATATATCTCAATTGGAAGAAGCAAAAGTGCCCAGGTCTAGTAGAAGACAACTACTTTCTAATTGTCCATGCAATGCTGGTATCTGTCAGTGGGTTTTATAGAAAAGAACAGATTATCAATTAATTTAGCAAGTCAGGTGACAATGATAATTACCAGAAGTTAGTGCCAGAGTCATCCTGATTTATTGCAACCTTATTTCTGATTTTATGTCATACGTAAGCTGATATGAAAGAAAAACAATATAATAGTTAATAACTTTTGAGGTTGGTGCAGTAAGATCGAGGTCTCCACATCTCTAAAGTCTCTAAATTTCCTTAACAATATTTCTACTTTGCAATTCTAACTAGATCACAATACCACTGACTATGCTTAAATATTATATTGTGAATGTTACTATTAATGTAGTGTATTGCTGAAACTAATTCTTTTTTTTTTTTAATTTTATTGTTGTTGTATTACATCCATCCCCTTTTTGCTCCCCTCTGTCCCCCCACCCACCCACCCATTCCCCCCAAAGTCAATCCCACCTGTTGTCCATGTCCATGGTTCCTTCATACTAGCTTCTTGTCTAAGCTGCTCCCCTTCTTTGCCTCTACCTCTCCCTCCCCGCTACCCCGTTCCCCTGACCACTGAAGGACTATTCCTTGTATTCATATACTTGGTTCTGTTTTGGTTGTTGTTAGT
Organism: Noctilio leporinus; assembly: GCA_004026585.1. Lineage (NCBI taxonomy): Eukaryota > Metazoa > Chordata > Mammalia > Chiroptera > Noctilionidae > Noctilio > Noctilio leporinus. The sequence goes on along the minus strand of PVIW01018537.1, from coordinate 124 downwards.
TTTGTTCATTATTGTCCCGTAAGAGGTGAGATCATATGATATTTGTCCTTCACTGACTGGCTTATTTCACTAAGCATAATACTCTCCAGTTCCATCCATGTTGTTGCAAAGGGTACAAGTTCCT
>PVIW01018536.1:0-11422 GCA_004026585.1 Noctilio leporinus | reverse complement strand
ATTATAACTGCCTCCCATATATATAGGAAAATATAGAGAAGGAGCAGTCCCCAAGAATTACATGCATACTATGAATGGTTCCTTAGGATTTAAAAAATGGTACATTACTGCATTCTATCAAATTAAGTGGGAAGGTAGCTTGTCTTTGATCTTAGTGCAGGGAAACTAAGCAGTGTGGAATCACTACTCATTTAAAGCCCTGTTGATACTGTAGCAAGGTGTGAACCCATGTTCCCAGGTTCCCCTCCAAAACACTCTGGGATTAACTGTTAAAAAGCCACATATACAATAATTGGACATTTTAAAAATCCTCACCCAAGAACACGTTTCTTGATTTTAGAGAGAGGAGAAGGGAGGGAAAAAGAGAGGGGGAGAAACACCAATGTGTGAGAGTTAACATTCATTAGTTGCTTCTCACATGCCCCAACTGGGGACCTGGCCTGCATCCTAAGCTTGTGCCCTGATTGGGAAACAAACCCATGACCTTTCCTTTGGCAGGCTGACGCTCAGTCCACTGAGCCACACCAGCCAGGGCTAATTGGATATTTTAAAGAAACATTTACTACATACACAGATCTGTTGAGCTTGAGAATTCTGCCCCTTTAACCCTCTTAACTGCCCTCAAGTAATTTTCTTGCCAACCATCCCAATTTGGAAATAAATAAAACTTTAGTGTTTTGTTCAGTGAAGTAGTTTTAAAAAGGAAAAACAAAAAACAAAAAGGAGGGCCACTGATACCTCAGCTTCCCTTGATCATTTATGTCATTGACCAACCCCAAGGGATTGCCTATTTTTTGCAGGAGCTTGAGTGCCTCCAGGACCACCTTGATGACTTGGCCGTAGAGTGCAGAGATATAGTCAGCAACCTCACTGAGTTAGAGTCTGAGGTAAGCAGTTTGCAGCTCGCAGAAGGAGTGCCTCATCAACAGCCTTTTCTATTTCTTGGCCCTACTGTTTCTAGACTCTTGGGAGTGTAGATTCTCTGGAAAACAAAAGAAAACTCATCAGATTCTGTTAGCTTTAGAATAGAAGAAGAATATTGTGATGCTTTCTGAACCCTTTCTTCAATTCTGCAGGAAACCTCTTTATACATTCAGTCCTCTGATTTATTTTGTAAATTGGATTTATCACAGTGATTAGACCAGTCTTTGTTTTCCTTTTAAGAAAAGATAGCAGCTATACTTTAAATCTCTTACTTACATTCAAGAAGGGTCTAAACATTTGTGTTATTTTTAGCCCTTTCCATTAGGCCATTGGTAATGTTTGTGTGTTTAATAAAATAAAAACCTGGGACTAACAGTTAAACATGGAAGATGTAATATATGTGTTTGTTGCTGTTCTGTTTTAAAACCCACTAAAATGTAAAGAATGAAATTAAACTGATAATCAAGGGCATATTATTTAAAATGCAGAGATAATGACAGCTAAAATGTTTAAATTGTCATGTGGGGCAGAAATCAGGGAATAAGGAATTGCTTTTTTTTTTATCATAAGCTTTTTAAAACTACTTAATGTCAAAAGTGTCAATACATAAGATTGAATTTCTGAACCAGTCTTGTCTCTTTATTTTTTTATTATTATTTTGCTTTTGCTTTTGCTTTTTCAAAAGTTTATTGAATTCTTTCATCTTCTGTCATCTCCTGTCCCATTCACTTTGTCCTTATGGGCTTATGAGGATATTCTGGAGTGTGTGTCTCTTTAAAGGAAAATGTTGTTTCAGCAGCTAGTGCTGCACAGGGCTCACTCTCTGTCTGAAGGCTGTTAGTGTGGGTTCCCCAGTGGTAGTGAGCTATCATTTGGTTTGAGGACAGTGATCTGGTTTAGGAGCTTATAAACTAAAGGTAGATGTCAGTTACCCCTATTTTCATTTTGAACTGTTTAGCTTTTTGGAAAAACTTCAAAGGTTTTATATATTCTAGTATTATTATGAAATGCTTTTCTCTCCTCTTTTTTTAAAAAATATTTTATTTAATTATTTTTAGAAAGAGGGGAAGAGAGAGAGGCAGAGAGGGAGACAGACATCAATGTATGGTTGCTTTTCACCTGCCTCCAGCCACAGACCTGACTGGAGACCTGATTTGCAACCTGGTTATGTGCCCTGGCTAGGGAATCGAACCTGCAACCTTCGGGTTCACAGGCCAGCGCCTTATCCACTGTGCTACCAGCCAGGGTTCTCTCCTCTTCTTAATTCTGCCTCTGCATCTAAGAAAACTTGCCTTTCAAAGTATAGTGGAAGTGCAGTTCTTAGCTATTATGCTGGTGGGACTTTCCAACTTAAAAGACTAGAATAGTCTCTATGTGTACATACTAGATTATTTGCACATCAGATGCTACGGATTCAGAGATAGAAAGTGCTTCTCTTCCCATCCCTGTTTCTTACTATATTTAATCTTTTATAGGATATTCTGATTGAAGCCTTGCTGATGAGAGCCTGTGAGCCCATAATTCAGAACTTTTGCCATGCAAGTGATGTCTGGAGTAACAAGGGTTAGAAACAGAACTGAACGCTAGGACTCTGGCTCTCAAGTGTGTTGAACCATCACTGTCTTCAGTGTACATTAAGTGGCCAACTTTGAAAAGGTGAAGATGTAAACAAAATCAAGAGGTGATGTCACCACCCTGGGAAACCTTATTTGATTGCTCTTTGTGGGTGCCCAGATATGTGGTCAGCAGCAATTGTTGCAATTCCCTTTATAAGAAAAGAGGGAACGGGAAAGCCTCATGATCATGGCTGAGTTGCTTCCAATAATGCAGTGCAGGATTTCCTTAGTAGCAATGGCAGTTTCCCTTCCCAGCTGTCTTCTTGTACCTGGATATTGAGCAAATTCTGTTACCTTTTTACTTTATTCGCTTATTAAATTACCTAAATTATGGGAGCAAAACACCTCAGGAACCTCAAAGATCTGACAACCAGGAAGCAAAGCCAGCTGCTAGTATCATATAAAGAAAGGACTACAAGGGTCTGATCTCCAAAATATATAAAGAACTAATGTGACTCAACACCAGGGAGACAGACAACCCAATTAAAAAATGGGCAAAGGACCTGAACAGACAACTCACTGAGGAAGATATACAAAGGGCCCAGAGGCATATGAAAGAATGCTCAACATCACTACTCATCAGAGAGATGCAAATTAAAACTGCATTAAGATACCACCTCACCCCTGTCAGAATGGCAATCATCAGCAAATCAACAAACAGCAAGTGTTGGCGAGGATGCAGGGCAAAGGGAACCCTCATACACTGTCGGTGGGAATGCAGGCTGGTGCAGCCACTGTGGAAAACAGTATGGGGTTTCCTTAAAAAACGAAAAATGGAACTGCCTTTTGATCCAGCCATTCCACTACTTGGACTATACCCAAAGAATCCTGAAACACCAATTCATAAGAACCTATGCACACCTATGTTCATAGTGGCACTATTTACAATAGCCAAGTGCTGGAAACAGCCTAAGTGCCCATCAGTGGATGATTGGATCAAAAAATTTGGGTACATTTACGCAATGGAATTCTATATAGCAGAAAGAAAGAAGGAACTTGTACCCTTTGCAACAACATGGATGGATGGAACTGGAGAGTATTATGCTTAGTGAAATAAGCCAGTCAGTGAAGGACAAATATCATATTATCTCACCCATTACGGGACAATAACTAGCAAAACTAACAACAAGCAAAACAGAACCAAGTATATGAATACAAGGAATAGGCCTTCAGTGGTCAGGGGGAACGGGGTTGGGGGGAGGGGGGAGGTAGAGGCAAAGAAGGGGAACAGCTTAGACAAGAACCTAGTATAAAGGAAGCATGGACATGGACAACAGGTGGGATTGACTTGTGGGGGAATGGGTGGGTGGGGAGGGGGACAGAGGGGACCAAAAAGGGGATGGATGTAATACAACAACAATAAAATTAAAAAAAAAAAAAAAAAAAGGACTGACAGCAGTGGATTCACTCCTTGGAGCTTTAGGCAGGGCAGCTTGCTGTGCAAATTTTATTCCCCAGAGAGGTATCCCCTGTAATTTCTCTGGCTTATTTTGACGTAATTGAATACTTAACTTTCTTTGTAAAGGCTCTAGAATCAGGTTTGTTTACATTTTTCATGGAATGGGGTACAAGATTTGTTTATTCATTATTACAAATGAAGTGTAAATGTGCATTTCCTTTTCTAGGATGTGGCAGATAACCAGATCGACTCTGGGAACCTGATGGAGTGTTTGATACAGAACAAACACCAAAAGGCTATGAATGAGAAGTGTGCCATTGGAGTCACCCACTTCCAACTGGTCAGTAATACCTAGCATAGCCTCCTTGTCTTGACTGAGTGGTTGGTTACTGAATCCCGTCCTTGTTTAGAACATTAGAGCACCTTCTATGAAAAATTGTTTTTCTCTAAATACATGTCCTAGTTTGATTTGTTCTCAGTAAATATGCTTTTAATCCTCTATGGCAGGCCAGACACTTTGTTAGGCTCCTGCAAATTCAGTGATAAATACATAGTCTATACCATCAAGGAGCATGTAGTCCATTGCGGACTGAGACAAGTAAACAGTGTCTCCCGCCTCAGTCACATCACTTGTTTTCATAAGGTATTTTATGAAATGAGCTGCCGCAATGAGCACGCATAGGTATTCTAACCTTTCCTTTAACAGTATTTGTGAGACCTGCTGTTGTGTGCCATTGTTCATTGCAGCAGCCCAAATAGGTTAGCAATGCACTAGACTTGAAGCCCTCTGTAGTTAATTAATTAGTTAAGTTAGTTTTTATTAATTATTTTCAGAGAGAAGGGCAGAGAAGGAGAGAGACATCAATGTATGGTTGCCTTTCATGTGCCTCCAGCTAAGGACCAGGCTGAAGACCCCGCTTGCAACCTGGTTATATGCCCTGACTGGGAATTGAACCAGTAGTGACCTTTGGGTTCGCAGGCTGGTGCCAATCCACTAAGCCACATCAGCCAGGGCTTGAAGCCATTTTTTGAATGTTATGCATTTGAATAAGAAGGTTAAATCATACTCTTCTTTATTATGACATGTCTAAAGGAAGTGTTTCTGGTAAAACAAGTGTTTCCTTCCCAGGAGGACAGAATCCAGGAGTCAGTCTCTGCACAATTTCCCTCCTCTATCCTGGCTGGTGTGGTTCAGTGAATGGAGTGCCAGCCTGCAAACCGGAAGGTCACTGGTTCAATTTCCAATCAGGGCACACACCAGGGTTGTAAGCCAGGTCCCCAGTTAGGGGCCTGTGAGAGATGTGTCAGTGTCTCTCTCTCTCTTTCTCTCACATTGATGTTTCTAGCCCTCTCTTCCTTCCTTCCCTTCTCTTCATAAATAAATAAATAAAATCTTTAAAATTTTTCCCTCTTAGGGGGCAGATAGGTTTTAATAGATGGACTAAGGGTCTCTGGAGTGCGGCACCAGGAGACAGTGGGAACAAACAAACCCTGCTCTTGTTGACTGTGTTCTAGTAAAAGAACATGTTTACAAGTAAATATATAGTCTCAGGTGAGCCTGTGAGGAAAAATAAAGCTGCATGAGGACTGGAGGGTGAAGGAGACAAGGGACTTAAGAAGGAGGTACTTAAATAGAAACACTAAGGAAGTGACAGAAAACCATGGGAAGATGTGGGAGAAGGGTCCTATTGGCTGAGGGAACAGCAGGTGTGTGATTGGAGTGGCTAGCAGGGGGAGGGATGTGGATAGCAGTTCACAAAGCCTGTGGGAGGCAAGAGGGCAAGTCATGCAGAGCCTGGGAGAAGCTGGCTTCTGAACGCTGTGAACATGGGGTCACCCTCACTGCTGCTTAGAACTGGCCGTGGAGCTTCTGATTTTCTTTTTCATTGTTGTTTCAGGTGCAGATGAATGATTTTCGGTTCTCTTACACATTTAAAATGGCCTGCAAAGAGGACATGTTGAAACTTTGCCCCAACATAAAGAAGAAGTAGGTAGCTCTTAATTGATTTGTTCTCCTTCTGTAAAATCCCTCTTTAGCTACTGAATGAATACCCAAATGTTGGGCCACCTCTTGCTGCCTGCCAGCCCAGGAAGCCTCCTGCACACCTCTTTGGAAATGTGACCAAGTACTGCACTGTCTGGTCATCATCTTTTAGCTGTTGAGAACCATAGCTGCTGGTGGTAGTTGTGATGTGGAAAGCCTATAGGCCAAAGGAGCATTTTTTTTTTTTTTAATTTTATTGTTGTTGTATTACATCCATCCCTTTTTTGCTCCCCTCTGTCCCCCTCCCCCAAAGGAGCATTTTTAATTTTTCCATTTCAGGCTATGTAATTGATGGAGCAGGTACAGATTGCGTATTTAAAGGAAGAAATTGCAGTGTAACTATAAGAGGCCAGGTGACTTCCCCTTGACATAATTCTATTGTATCATCTCTTCAGGGAAGGAGCAGAAGCTTTTACTGAGTTAGAGGTCTAAACTTTATTCATTTATGAATTACATCATAAACCTGAGGAGAGTAATGAGCTTTCACCCAAATCCTTCCATGTCATTCCTTGCACACACATTCCCTCTCTGGCCTTGTCAGTCAGGAACACATTCAGCATCTGGGCCTTGGCCTGACTTTTATGACATATACAGTCCAATTGCTACTGTTAGAGCTCTTGAAATATAGTGAGACTTAAATGCCTTCAAAAACATGGTAAAGGGGGTCAGGTCATGAGTTCTGGGCGGTGTCATTAGTCCTGGCCTAACCCAGCTCTTAGCAGTCTGCCATTGTGTGGCTCCAGCCAGTCTCTGATGGTCTCTCTTGTTTTGTCAGGGTAGATGTGGTGATCTGCCTGAGTACCACCATGCACAACAACATTCCACAGGAAGTCAAAGAAAACAGGGTGTCCCTGAAGTGCCACAAGCAGCTGAGGGTGGAGGAGCTGGAGATGGTAATGCCTCACACCACAGCATCTTGTCCCAGAAACCACAGGGCCAGGGGCTAGAGAGTTGGGTGCGGGGCCAGGGCCAGTTGAAAGATTTTAGCCACTATTGTAATGGGTAAGACTTGGAGCCACATGCTGAAATTTTACCATATGATAGCTCCTTGTTTTCCATTTTTGTTTTTTGAACAATAAAATATTTTTTACCATGCAAAACTGGAAGTCCAAAAGATGGCGACAGAGTAGAGAGCAGTGCTGATGGTGTTCTCCCATACCAGAGCAGCTAGAGGACAAGATAGGGAGCATGAGACATCTTCAGGACCCTAAGAATTGGAGCGGTAAGCATCTGGACACAGGGGAGCACAGCCCAGAGGCAGAGGAGACCAACAGGAGAGTAGGTGAGGCGGTTCCCTATGGACCAGCTGGCGGGCCGAGGTCAGCTCTGGGCAGTGGCGGATCTGCCCAGAGGGGTGCGTTTGACTGAGGCCAACTCCAGGCTCCCTATCGACTAGAAGTCTGAGCAGTGAAGTGCGGGCAAACACTGTAGGGAACACGGAATTGAACTCTTGCAGGGGAGGGACTGTGTGAGAGACTTTCTCCGGTAACAGGGAGAGGAAGCTCCTCATGGGGCTAGAGGTGGAGGAGAAGAGTCCTGCAGGGAGCAGGAGCAGGGGAGCAGGGAAGTGCACCTGCGGGGCGGCGAGAGGGCTGAAAACGGTGCTGCTGGGCCACCAGGGAAACAGCAGCTTGAAGCCCCTGCGAGGTGGGAGGCCCAGCCCTGCACAACCACACAGGCCCCCAGGCTCCACAGAAACTCCAAACTGCGAGCTGGGAACTAGTAGCGGGGGCAACTGACCTGCCCATTGCCCAAGACAAAGGCTGCACCACCCACGCCTGGGAGAGGGTCATCACAGAGGCTGCATAAAGGACTCCCCTGAGAGCTGGTTGGCTTGGAGGGTTGGCGTTTGTGGGGGAGGGTGTGTGTGGAGGGGCAGTGTAGGCTGACCCTGGGCACTGTTGATGGACAGGGGCTGCCTCCTCCCAGAACTGTGGGGGAGGGGTCTGTCATCACAGGGACCAGCGAAGTTGCGGGCTGCCCTGCAGGGGTGCTGGGTGCTCATCATGGGCAGGAACCTCCACCAGGAGTGGGAGGGGACATCCTGCAGGCTCCAGAATACTGCAGCCCTAAAACCCAGCTAGGCTGCGGAAGGCCCAACCTACCTGGGGGTGGACACTCAGAATCAGTCCTGACTGTGACAGTCAGAGGCCCTGGCACACCAAGACTGGCTAGACTATAGACTGCAAAGTCCTGACCAAGAAAAAGAGGCAGCCTCAGGAAAGGGATTGCTGCTAAATCTCAAGCACCTGAGTTATACCGAGAGCTATATGAACTATTAATCCCCAACATATCCTTTTCAAAAGTTACTTCTCACATATTCTTAATCCCCTCCATACCTCAATCCACCTAAATACCGAAGACCCTCCCCCTACTCTTGCATTAAAGTCTACTCACTCTGTGGCTACAACGCATTCTCAATCCTCAATCTAAGTATTCCTCCCTTCCCCAGCCACCTAAACCCTTTCTTTATTCTTTTCTTCCTCTTTCTTTTTTTTCTTTGCTTTTCTTTTTCTTTTTCTGTTTTCCTTTTCTTCCTGGTAAAGCTCACAAGTTCTGGCTCCACCTGGAGCAATCAGAGATCATAAAGGGTGAACAGATACCTAAACCCTTTCTTTATTAATATTGATTTCTCTTTGTCTTGTGACTTTCTCCGCTCCCCCCCCCACCTTTTTTTCTTTCTTCTTTCTTTTCTCCCTGATAAAGCCCATTGGTCCTGGCTCCCCCTGGACCAAACAGAGACTATAAAGGGTGAACAGAAACCTAAACACTTTCTTTATTAATATTGATTCCTCTTTGTCTTGTGACTTTCTCCCTTTTTTTTCTTTCTTTCTTTCTTTCTTTTTTTTTTTTTTTTGCTAAAAGCCCTCAGGTCCAGGCTCCATCTGGACCAGCCGGGGATTATTAAGGGTGAACAGCCATCTAAACCCTTTCTTCTTATTAGTATTATCATTTTTATTTTTTTTCCCTTTGTTTTTTTGTTTGTTTTGTTTTTTGTTTTTTGTTTTTTCTGCTAAAAGCCCACAGGTCCAGAATACAACCAGACAGCCCAAATAAAGGACACACCAAGAATAGCAAGTGGAGAAAATCTGGCAGATGGCAACATTGAACTCTACAAATCTCCTATCACAGAAGGGTGCTCAACTAAGGCAAGGAAGCAAACCAGGTTAACCTAAGGAAAGAACAATAAATAAATAAATAAATAAAAAGCAAGAACAGACACCGAAAATGGGGAAAAAAAGAATCAGTCCATCATCAAAAGGAAAGGAAGAATCTCCAGAAAGAACACAAAATGAAACAGAGGCACCTGGAATATCAGGTAAGGAATTCCAAAGAATGATGATAGAGAAGCTCAGTGAGCTCAGCCAAATCAAAGAAAACTGTAAACAACTCCAGGAGAACTACAAAGAACTCCAGGGAAATTACAAAGAACTCCAGGGAAATTACAAAGAACTCCAGGGAAATTATAAAGAACCCCAGGGAAGTTACAAGGAACTTCCTGAGAACTACAACAGCATGAAAAAGGACATGGAAACTATCAGTAAGTGCCAGGAGGAAATGAAGAATACAATTTCTGAGTTGAAGAATACAGTAGAAGGAATCAACAGTAGACTAGAGGAAGCAGAGGACCAGATCAGCGAGTTGGAGGATAATGTAGACAAATACTCCAAGACAGTACAAGACAATAAAATAAGGCTGAATGAGACTGAAGAGGGGTTAAGAGAGCTGCAGGACAACATGAAACGTAACAACATCTGTATCATAGGGATACCAGAAGGAGAAGAGAAACAAGGAATGGAAAAACTGTTCCAAAAAGTCATGATAGAAAATTTCCCTAACATGATGAGTGAAAACATTAATCCAGTTCAGGAAGCAGAGTGGGTCCCAATGAGGATCAACCCAAACAGACCAACACCAAGGCACATTATTCTTAAAATGGCTAATTTCAAAGACAAACAGAGAATCCTAAAAGCATCAAGAGAGAAACGACAAATAACATATAAAGGGGCCCAATAAGGCTATCAAATGATTATTCAACAGAAACAATTCAAGTCAGAAGGGAATGGCAAAAAGTATTTCAAGTAATGGTAAACAAAGGCCTGCAACCATGAATACTCTACCCAGCAAGGCTCTCATTCAAGATAGAAGGAGAAATAAGGAGCTTCCCATATGAAAAGAAAAAGACTAAAAGAATACATCTCTACCAAACCAGCATTGCAAGAAATGCTAAAGGGTCTGCTTTAAAAATAAGTAAATAAATAAAATGAAGAAACAGAGAAAGCCAAAGAGGAATACAGACACAAAGGGAGAAAATGGCAATGAATAAGTATCAATCGATAATAACCTTAAATGTAAATGGATTAAATGCACCAATCAAAAGACATAGGGTAGCCCAATGGATAAGACAACATGACCCACATATATGCTGTCTTCAAAGACCCACCTCAGAACAAAAGATTGACACAGATTGAGAGTGAAGGGATGGAAAACTATATATCAAGCAAATGGACATGAAAAAAAGCTGAAGTAGCAATACTGATTTCAAATAAAATAGATTTTACAATGAAGGCCATAAAAAGGGACAAAGATGGGCATTTCATAATACTTAAGGGAACAATCCATCAAGAAGAAATAACTCTGATAAACTTATACGCACCCAACATAGGAGCTCCGAAATATATAAGGAAAATCTTGGAAGACTTTAAGAAAGCTATAGAGAGCAACACACTAATAGTAGGGGATTTTAATACCCCACTATCAACAATGGACAGATCTTCCAAACAAAAAATCCCCAGGGATGTTGTAGCATTGAACAACACTCTAGAGGAAATGGACCTTAGTGATGTATACAGTCTTTTACCCCAAAGAAGCAAAATACACATTCTTTTCAAAAGCACATTGATCATTCTCCAAGATAGATCACATGGTATGTCACAAGACAAGCTTCCACAAATACAGGAAAATTGAAATCATACAAAGTATCTTCTCAGATCACAATGGCTTGAAACTAGAAACCAATCTCAAGGGAAAAAACCAAAAATTTCTTAACTCATTGAAACTGAATAACATGCTTTTAAGCAATGAAGGGGTCAACAATGAGATCAAAGATGAAATCAAAAAGTTCTTGGAAACAAATGACAATGAATACACAACAGCTCAAAACCTATGGGATACAGCAAAAGCAGTTCTCAGGGGGAAATTTTTTTTTTTTTTTTTTTTTTCGTTGTTCACTTCACAGATTTTTTTTTTTTTTAATTTTATTGTTGTTGTATTACATCCATCCCCTTTTTGCTCCCCTCTGTCCCCCCACCCACCCACCCATTCCCCCCAAAGTCAATCCCACCTATTGTCCATGTCCATGGTTCCTTTATACTAGGTTCTTGTCTAAGCTGCTCCCCATCTTTGCCTCTACCTCTCCCTCCCCCCTACCCCGTTCCC
>PVIW01018535.1:0-11425 GCA_004026585.1 Noctilio leporinus | reverse complement strand
GATATCTGAAAGTTTACTGCCTATATTTTTCTCCAGGACCTTTATGGTGGCACTGCTTATGTTTAAATCCTTTATCCATCTTGAGTTTATTTTGGTGTATGGTGTAAGTTGATGGTCTAGTTTTATCTTTTTGCATGTTGCTGTCCAGTTCTCCCAACACCATTTGTTGAAGAGACTGTTTTTACTCCATTGGATGTTCAAGATTCTTTCTTTACCTTCAACCTTTGGCATTTTAATTATGATGTGTCTTGGTGTGGTCCTCCTTGGGTCTAACTTTTTGGGACTCTCTGTGCTTCTTAGACTTGTATGTATTTCCTTCTCCAAATTGGGGCAGTTTTCCTTTATTATTTTTTCACATAAGTTTTCACCTTTTTGCTGTTCCTCTTCTTCTGGCACCCCTATGCTTTGGATATTGGCATGTTTAAAGTTTTCCCAGAGCTTCCTATGTCTCTCTTTTTTGCAATTCTTGTTTCCTCTTTCTATAATAGTTGATTGTTTATCTCTTCCTTATGTTCCAAATCACTGGTTTAATCCCTGGTTTTCTTCCCTTCACCCTTGGTTTCATGTGAATTTTTCTTCATTTTCACATAGCCAAGCCTTCACTTCTTCCTTTCTGCGTTTGCTGTATTTAAGCATACCTGCCAAGTCTGTGAGCATCTTAATCACCAGAGTTTTGAACTCTGCATCTATTAGGTTGGCTATCTCTTTGTCACTCAGTTGTCCCACTGGAACCATACTTCTTTGGGCCATACTTCTTTGTCTCCTCAACTTAATAGTTTTCCATGTTTGCCTCTGAGTCTTAGGTAGTTCTGTCTCATTTGTTAAGTTGTAAGGGGTGGAGCCTTAGGAATTCACCAGTGCAGGGTGACCCATTTTACCATGTTGTGGTGCTGTACAGTATGTGGGTGAGGAGGAACAATGCCCCTTACCCATTGAGGCCAGCAGTTTCTTCCTCTTCCCCAACCCCACTGGTTTTCATAATCAGAAGCAATATGGCTTTATTTTTCCTAGTGCAGGAATTGTGGGCTGCATGGTCCAGCCCTGGGATTACTTCCCAGGTTTAAATGTATGACTAAACTTTTTACTGTGGCCTCAGCTCTGGTGGTGCTGCTGCTGTTCTCCCCAGCTCCACCCCTCCAACCTGTCTGGCTAAGTATTTCTTTACTTCTTCATTTGCTGTACTTCCATGTGGTTTAATTTTCTGAAATTTCTGCACTGGTTTTATTTAGTGTTGAGATAGATGAAAATTTCTTCTAGTTGTGAGAGAGATTCAGCATGTCTACCTATGGACCCCTGAACATTTTGTAGTAAAACCAGCAAAGAAAAAAAAAAAAAAAAAAAAACCTATATTCTATCATAGTAGTCACTCATTTAAATGAAGATCATCAATGGATTCTGAAACCAGTGGATGACATTCGATGGGAAACAGGATATTTACAAAGTTTAAGGCATCTATAAAGAAGACATTATTAAGTACAAAAAGAAAAAATGTGAAAGATATCACATTCACTAAGTTATCAGGGTTAAAGTTACCAGTAATAGGACAAAAGAACACTGTATGCCTCAATGATGTGAACCACTAAGGGTGCAATAGGTATTTTAGCTATACCCTTGTTGATAAAGCATAACATAGAAAAAAAATTAAGGTATTCTACAAAATATGTTACCTATAACCAAAGAGTATTAAAAAAAATGAAGCACTGTTTCTGATTAAAGTAGACTAAAGTATCTTTATAAGGACATGAATGAACCATTATTTTCTGTGTGCTATAAAAATTATTCTTGGGTCAATCGACAAATCTAAATTTGTACCAATGTTAATCTCTGACTTTTGATAATATTATTGGGTTAAGTAAGAGAAAAGCTTGTGTTTAGAAAATATGCTCAGAACTTTTTAAGAATAAAATGACAGAAAATTAGATTCCATTCTTTAACTTACTCCCATATAGTTCAGAATAAATACTGAACCATATATATGTGTATACACACACACACACACACACACACACACACATGCATACACAGAGATGGAATTATAATGCAAATGTGGAAAAAATGTTAACTTTAGGGGGATCTGGGTAAAAGTTATACAGGTAGTCCTCATTGCATCTTTTCTGTAAGTCTAAAATAACTTCAAAATTTTAAAAAGCAATTTTCATAAAAATTATAGAAAAGTTGAGTTTCCAAGCACTTCAATTTTCTAATCAATTCCAGCTTGTGACTCAATGCCAACAGGTTTTATTAAAGACATATTTAAATTCCTATAATAAAATAACTAGAAGTGGAGGGAGGGTTCATTGCATAATAAATATTTTCTGAAAATTTATAAATCTTATTATTCATATTAAGTGCATTAGACAGTGTTTTTCTTCTTGTTTTTGTCGTTTGGCAAAGGAACTTGGCTTGCAAATGAAATTTTATGTAATTTTTCTTCATATAAGACTAATATAAGCCTGAAGCCCAGTAGTTTATAGTTTCTCTTCTTTTACACACAAGGGAACCTCAGATATATTACTGGATTCCCTATGCTTCTTTTGAATATAGAAGTATTGAACTCTAGGATTCTCACCTATGTGACAACCTCAAAATCGTTCTTTTTGATGCCTGACATATTGTTTAAGAAGAATTGTTTTGAAACATACACACAGAGAAAAGAAAACTGTTATCTTTCAGACCATGTGGGAACAATTAAAAGCTATGCTAACAGCCCTAGGAAGATATCATCAAATTGTGAAATATAAAAGGAAGGAAATGCCTTATCTGAGCCTGGAGTTGCTGGTTGGTGCCTGGGAGCTTAGCAAGCTTGCTTGCCTAAGATTTCATTAGTTCATTGCCTCTTGACTTTGAGAGGTCATGATGGTGAAATAACAGTGATCTAAGATTCAGATGTCCTAACTCAGTGAATAGTAATCCATGTGCCCCTGTACAAATCACAATCATCATATTTCTCAGCTTCATAGTGTGATTATTTTATTAAGACATCTTTCAGTTCCATTCATCAGGAAACCAACCAAACTGACTTGAACAAGGGATATTCTGGCAATGATGGTGACATAGTCTTTAAGTCTCTCTATATCCTCACATTAAAACAAAGAATACCCCTACACACCCTAAAACCTAAGCCAATGAAGATGAACAACTGTCAGGCACAATCCTGAATACTATCAGTTTGTGTCTGGAGGAAAATAGAACAAGGAGGCAAGTAGGTATCTGATAGAGGAACCCCAGAGTTGCCAATGACCCAAACAAGGCTGGTTCTGGTAGATAGGACCCACCCCAGTGGGAAGGAATGTCACCGACAATGGTTAGTATTTTTTTAAGTACCGATAATAAACAGCAGGTCAATTTCTGATTTCTGATATGTTTACATTTTCCTTATAGATAATGGATGCCCTGTATCAACCTCACACTAATGATCATTAACATCACAAAAAAGAGACAATCAGATATTATGAGCCTCCTAATAGAAGGTCATCACATCAACAACAGTCTTATTAGAGGTACTGAGCCTGAGTTCAATCCAACCTCTGGATTCAGCTGCTAAATTGCATAAATACCAAAGACAACTATGCAATCCATGCTACAGAACAAACAGCCTATGTATTGCTTGTTTAATGATTAATTGTAAGAAATAAAAGGAATGGAGAAGCAATCAATATACTAAAAGAGAGTAAAATAACAAAGCAAATTTAAAACTGGGCAATTTTAGAGTGAGTATCAAGGTGCACATTTGTAATCAAAGAAACATAAGGAAGTGGTTCCTATAAAATTTGTTATAGTGGTTATATTTCAGGGAAAGAATACTCTCAGATTCTAGGAGCTTCCAAGATAACTGGCAAAAAAAAAAAAAAAGTATTTGCCTTATAATACTTATTGAACTATGCATTGTGTCTGTGTCTCATAATAAATGTTTATTTTAATAGCTTGAACAATAGAGGCAATACGTGGATGTCACTAATTGCAAGCCCAGTGTGGATAGCACTAGATGGGGCTTTATCTAGTAGCTCTTACCTTGTCACCAAGAGACTGGTTCTCTTTGGCTTTTGGCTTTGTTTCCATGATTTGAGTAAGGCTCTTGCCTCATTATAGTAAAATGGCTGCAGCTGTGCAGTCATAATCTCTTTATACCACCATGTCCAAATTAGAGAACAACTTTTTCTAGTAGTTCCAGAAGAGTCATGGAATTGCTCTCATTCCTCCAGATGAGCTCACATGCCCATTCCTAAATCAACCACTGGCTTAACCAATCCAATTTCAAGTTGAACAATCTTGCACATTATTTACTTCTGTGCTTGGCAGAGGGAAATAGGGGTATTGCTGGTGGGAGGCAGGAAGAACTGGTGTTAGAAAATAACCCAAAATAATGTCTACTATACACTAAATCCCTAAATCTTCTTGACTTAACCCACTGAGTACAGGGGCCAGTGGTGAAGGTAGAAAATAGCAGAGAAGAGATGAAATAAGTGGCTTTTTAAAAATGCTGCCTATAGCCAAGTGCTGGAAACAGCCTAAGTGCCCATCAGTGGATGATTGGATCAAAAAACTTTGGTACATTTACACAATGGAATACTATACAGCAGAAAGAAAGAAGGAACTCCTACCCTTTGCAACAACATGCATGGAACTGGAGAGTATTATGCTTAGTGAAATAAGCCAGTCAGTGAAGGACAAATATCATATGATCTCACCCATTACAGGACAATAATGAACAAAACTAACAACAAGCAAAACAGAACCAAATATATGAATACAGTGAATAGGCCTCCAGTGGTCAGGGGGAAGGGGGTTGGGGGGAGGGGAGAGGAAGAGGCAAGGAAGGGGATCAGTTTAGACAAGAACCTAGTATAAAGGAACCATGGACATGGACAACAGGTGGGATTGACTACGGGGGGAATAGATGGGTGGGGAGGGGGACAAAGGGGAGCAAAAAGAGGATGGATATAATACAACAACAGTAAAAAAAAAAAAAAAAAAGAATGGCAATCATCAACAAATCAACAAACAACAAGTGTTGGTGAAGATGTTGGGAAAAGGGAACTCCGGTGCACTATTGGTGGGAATGCAGGCTGGTGAAGCCTCTATGGAAAACAGTATGGAGTTTCCTTTAAAAACTAAAAATGGAACTGCCTTTTGATACAGCAATTTCACTCCTAGGACTATACCCGAAGAATCCTAAAATACCATTTCATAAGAACCTATCTACCCCAATGTTCATAACAGCACTATTTATAATAGCCAAGTGCTGGAAACAGCCTTAGAGCCCATCAGTGGATGATTGAATCAAAAAACTTTGGTACATTTACATAGTGGAATACTACACAGCAGAAAGAAAGAAGGGACTCCTTCCCTTTGTAGCAACATGGATGGAACTGGAGAGTATTATGCTTAGTGAAATAAGCCAGTCAAGTGAAAGACAAATACCATCTAATCTCACCCATTTCAGGATAATAATGAACAAAACAAATAAATAAACAAAACAGAATCAGATACATGAGTACAATGAATAGATCTCCATTTGGCAGAGAGGCATGGGGAGAAGGGAGGGGAGAGAAGGAGTCAAAGAAGGTGATCAGTTTACTCAAGGAACTATTATGGAAGAACCATGGACATGGATAACAAGTAGAATTGACTTTGTGGGGGAGTGGGTGGGTGGGGAATGGGACAGAGGGAAGGAAAAATAGGATGGATGTAATTAAAGGAAAGCAATATAATTTTTAAAAAAGGAGACAAAGAATGTAAAAAATAAAAAAGTTGCAGTGCCATTGTTCCTGCAATATTGTGAATTGGAACTGGAGAGTATGATGGTTAGTAAAATAATCCAGGTGGCAAAAGACAAATACAATATTATCTCACCTAGTACAGGAAACTAATGAGCAAAACAAATAGACAAGCATAATAGAATCAGAGACAAGGAAACAAGGGGTATATTGATGATGACCAAAGGGGAAGGGGGTGGGGAAGAATGGGGGAAAGAAAGGGAAGAGTGTAGTCAAGGAGCTAGTATGAATGACTCATGGACATGGACAATGAGGGGGGTTTGAATGTGAGAGAGGGTATGGAGTGGGTGAGGCAGGAAAGAGCAATGGTGGATAAATGAAACATTTGTAATACAACAATAAATTAATTATTTTTCTTTTTTAGAAAAAGAAGTTGCTAGTTCACAGGACATAAATATCTGTACCTCTAGAGTCAGAAGGAGCTCTGACTCAGGATAAATAAAGCTGTTTCTTCTAATCACTGACTGAAAGCTGAACTTTGGGCTAGAACTACAACTTATCCTCAGTTAATGGATTTTCACAATTACCTAGTGAGTGTTATCACTGTGCTTAACAGATGGGAAATTAAAGTTCTATGACTAAAATAGACTTGAATTGAGATATAAACTGTTAAAAATCATTTTTTTCGCAATTTGTTACTCTGATAGGCTTTTGTTCAGATTCATGAATTATGCAACATCCAGTTTAGCAGACAGAAAGGAAGCCTAAAGAGTAGTACAATTTGAAAGATTTTATAGACCAATGTAAGCAGGAACAAGCAACTCACACTGGACACTTGTTAGTTGATTAAAGTAGGGTTACTTTTCTTCAATGGAATATAGGGAAGCCCTAGGGCCAGACTAGGTAACTTGTGCTGATCAGGCAAGTGCTGACTGATTGATCAAGGTCTTCCTTTTCTGAGAGAATAAAGTGTAGAAACTTAATTAAGGTTTTGTTTGCTGATGTGAGGCTTAGCATAAGTCATGGCATCTTGGGCTTAATCTGATTACTTTAACAGAATAGTAAGTTTTCCTTTCACATCAGAGAGCATGGGGAGCATGAATGTGACTTCCAATTGATGTTCTGGTGTTCTGGGTGTCCTTGCTTTCACATCAGAAACTCAAGCATTGAAATAACCTGTCAGCATTGTCTTTAATTGGGGAAATAGAGTATTCTTTGTTTAATTTTTGCAATCAAGGAAACACCTAACATTGGTAGAAGTGCTTAGAGAAGCAATTTTTTTCCAGCTACACACCTGTAAAGGCTTTAAAATACCATATCAGAGAGCTCCACATTGAACAGTACAGAATACTCTGTCAAGAGGGGTAGAGGTCCAAGAAAAGCTGATACCACTAGCATATTTGTGTCATGCAGGAAGGAGATTCCTACTATCTGAGCTGACTAACAAGTACAGACTCAGCCCATCACTTTTCTGCTCTAATCAGTGAATTAAATTAAGCAAATATGACATAAAGCTGAAAAGACAAGTCAAAAAATTCAAGAATAATGCAATATTGATTGATGTGTGGGTGGGGAGAAGTTAAAATAGCAGATGCAATAAAACACTCAGCTCAATAAAACAGACAAATATATCAAAGTTATAAGGACAAAGAGTTTCAAATACTTACTATTCATAATTGCTTAAGAGAAGTTTCTGTGATGATAGGAATTCCCCAAATCAACACTCCCCAATACAGTAGCTACCAGCTCTATATAGCTACTGAGCATTTGACCAGTGCACTAAAAAATTAATGTTAAATGTTAATTATACATTCATAAATTGAAATAGTTGCACATGGCTATTGAATACTGTACTAGATAGCACAATAATCTAGAACTCTTTTGCCATGAGGAAAACACACAGATTAGCTAATTAAGGTAACAGTCTGGGAAGTCAGACATGGGAAGTTGAGACTTTAAAAAGCTTTGAGAGCATGGTGGGGAAACTACTGAAAGACATAAATATAAAGGTTAGTGGATGAACTTCCCCCACTGCCCAAAGTTGCTATAGGAATGCTAGCTGGATACCACCTGGCAGAAGGTCCAAGAGGAGGTAACTTCTGGACCTCTTTGGCTCTCTACAGAAATGAAATAGGGCAAATCAACCGTAATAGACAATTCAATGTAGAATCTCAAGCATAGTAGCCTTGACTTGGATGATTTTCACCCCTCCCCCTCAGAGGACAGATTCAGAGTTTGGAGACACTATTAACTGGAGAAGGGGGAGGTAATAC
Organism: Noctilio leporinus; assembly: GCA_004026585.1. Lineage (NCBI taxonomy): Eukaryota > Metazoa > Chordata > Mammalia > Chiroptera > Noctilionidae > Noctilio > Noctilio leporinus. Next base: position 3,435 of record PVIW01018535.1, on the reverse strand, counting down.
TGACAATTAGTGGGTAAAGGCCAGGGATGCTGCTGAAATACAATAAGGTCCAGGACAGACCCCTTCCAAAAGAATTATCAAATTCAAAATGTCAGTAATGTCCAGGTTAAGAAATCCTGCTCTAGTGTGATATGGGTGAACAAAATTTAAATTCTGATGGTTGCAATCTCTGATATGTGGAGTACAGCAAGAATTCTTAATCTGCCAAGAACATGGGTGGCTTAAAGAACCCTTCACATTCTTCTACTATCTTATGTGCTCTCTGCCATCATCTGAAGGGGTCCTAAGAGTCCTGATATAGGGGATTATATATTGTTATTGATTATAACAAGTAATGATATCATCATGAAACACATACATGTACAAATCTCAGTCCACCATTCAATTATACAAGAAGTCATACTTGATTCCCTTCTTTATGTCACTCCAAATGGACATAAAAACTACATATATGGACAACTATTTCAAGAGATTTTTTAATGATAATTATGAGAAATATGGGTTTGAAAGTACTGAAGAATTATTTTAAAATGTTTAAATCTACTCAAATTTTTTGAACATTAATATGTCAGTTATTTTATTTAATTCATTAATTAATGAGGAAAGTAGTAAGATCTTACTGTGATTCTAAGGAAAATACCACACATGAAAAGCTGAATCAGGAATCCTGAAATAAATTTACAGGTAGATATAAAACTGACTTTTATTTGTATTAAAAAAAATTTTATTTATTATTTTTGAGAGAGGGTAAGAGAAAGAGGTAGAGAGGAAGACAGACATCAATGTATGGTCTTTCACCTGTCTCCAGCTGCACAGCTGGATGGAGACCTGGCTTGTAACCTGGTTATGTGCCCTGGCTGGGACCAGCAACCTTTTGGTTCACAGGCTGGCACCTTATCCACTATGCCACCAGCCAGGGTCTGACTTTTAAATAGGAGGAAAAAATTAAATGTCTTTCCATAAGAGAGATTTTGCATATCTATGGATAAATATTGTTTTCATTGCTATCAGTTACCTACAACTTACAAAGTTATAAAATAGCTAAAAATTATAAAAGTATACACCTCCTGAGAACTAAATAACTGGGAAAGGTGTGTTTAGAAAATTCCTTATTTCCTATATAAAAGACTCAGTAAACTTTTTCTATTTTACAATTTTCTCTACAGAATTTTGAGCTATTATCATTTATAGAGAGAAATTATAACATATCCTATGATAATGGGAATGATGGGGAAATTTTGGTTATTCAGGAGGGAGAGGGGAGAATTGCAAAAACAAACTCATGAATTCATGAATCTTCAAGGATGACTTTAGTTTGGAGAAGAGAAGCTTTACAAGTATAATAGGGGAGAAGAGAACATATACAAGCCATGTTCATGTGATCAATAGGCATGATGATGTGGAGGTCAGGTAATTCCCTCCTATCATCAATGTTCTCAGGAAAATAAGAAGTGAGGAAATAGAGGATGAATTGGGTGGAGGGGGTGATGGAAAGTTAGCAACTGTAAGAGATGTTGGGGGAGAAGGAGGCAAGGAAGAGAAACAGTTTAGTCAAGGAACTAGCATCAATGACCCATGGACACAAACAACACATGAGATTGACTGTGTGTGTGTGTGCGGGGGGGAGTGGGGTGGATAAGGAAGGTGGGGAGGGGAGAGCAGAGGGGGAGAATGAGATGAATGTAATATAATAACAATAAAAATAATTAAAAAAGAGATATTGAACAGTCATCTTTGAGAATAGGGAGATACAGTGAGCATTCATAAAGCCTACTAGGATTTATGCAAATTACTTTCCAACATGACCAGACTTATTGCCAGAAAGACAAAAAGATCAGTGGTACAGAATAGAGACCTCAAAACCAGACCCACTCTCCAAGATGGCGACAGAGTGGAGAGCAGTGCTGATGGTGTTCTTGAGTGCCAGAGCGGTTGGAGGACCGGATGGGGAGCGTGGGACGTCTTTGGGACCCTGGGGATTGGAACGGGTGGCATCTGGACACAGGGGAGCGGGGCCCGGAGACAGAGGAGGCCAGCAGGACAGTGGGTGAGGCGTTCCCGGCTGACCGGCCGGCGGGCCGAGGTCGGCTCTGCCCAGAGGGGCGTGTTTGACTGGGGCCAGTTCCGGGCTCGCTGGTGACTGGAGGTCTCGACAGAGAAGTGCGGGCAGCGAGGGTGAATGCCATAGGGAACCTGGAATTGAACTCTTGCAGGGGAGGGACTGTGAGAAACTCACTCCGGCAACGGGGAGAGGAGGCTCCGCACGCGCTCGCGCAGCTAGAGGCGGAGAAGAGTCCTGCAGGAAGCCGGAGTGGGGGAGCGGGAGGTGCACCAGTGGGTCAGCCAGAGGGCCAAAGGGTGGAGCTGCTGGGCCACCGGGGAAATGGCAGCTGGAGGCCCCTGCGAGGGGGGAGGCCCAGCCCTGCGTGGCCGCACGGGCCCCCGGGCTCCTCGGGAAACTCCAAGCGTCGAGCCAGAGCTAGTGGTGGGGGTAACTGACCCGCCATTGCCGGAGACAAAGGCCACACCGCCCATGCCTGGGAGGGGCTCATCACAGAGGCCGTGTAAAGGACTCCGCGGAGAGCTGACTGGCTTGGAGGCGTGGTGCTCACCCCGGAAGGGCGGGACAGTGTAGGCGGACCAGGACAGTGTTGACTGACAGGCCCGGCCTCCTCCCGGAACTGCGGGGGCGGGACCAGTCATCACAGGGACCAGCGAAATTGCGGGCTGCCCTGCAGAAGTGCTGGGAGCAAGTCCTGGGCAGGAACGTCCACCAGGAGTGGGAGGGGGCTCTCTGCAGGCTCCAGAACACCGGTAGCCCTAAAACCCAGCCAGGCTGCGGAAGGCCCGCCTACCTGGGGGCGGGCACTCAGAATCAGCCCTACTGCAACAATCACAGGCCCTGCCACGCGCCAAGACTGGCTAGAATATAAACTATAGACTGTAAAGTCCTGACCGAGAAAAAGAGGCAGCATCAGGAAAGGGATTGCTGCCAATCTCAAGCACCTGAATTATACCGAGAGCAATATGAACTATTAAGCCCCAACATATCCTTTGCAAAAGTTACTCCTCACATATTCTTAATCCCCCCTATACCTCAATTGACCTAAATACCCAAGACCCTCCCCTACTCTCGAATTAAAGCCTATTCATTCTGTGGCTATAACGCATTCCCAGTCCTCAATCTAAGTATTCCTCCCTTCCCCAGCCTTTCTAAACCCATTCTTTATTCTTTTCTTCCTTCCTCTTTTTTCTTTTTCTTTTTTTTTAATTTTTCTTTTCCTTTTCTTCCTGGTAAAGCCTACAGGTTCTGGCTCCACCTGGACCAATTAGAAATCATAAAGGGGGGAACACACAGCTAAAACGTTTATTTATTAATATTGATTTCTCTTTGTCTTGTGACTTTCACCCCCCATCCTTTTTTTTTTTTTTTTT
>PVIW01018534.1:0-11428 GCA_004026585.1 Noctilio leporinus | reverse complement strand
AAAGGGATGGATGTAATACAACAACAATAAAATTAAAAGAAAAAAAATTAAAAAAAAAAAGAATTTTATGGGGGACAGAGGGGAGAAAAAAGGAGATGGATGTAATACAACAACAATAAAATTTTAAAAAAAGAAAAAAAAAGGGACAAAGATGGACATTTCATAATACTTAAGGGAACAATCCATCAGGAAGAAATAACTCTGATAAACTTATATGCACCCAACATAGGAGCTCCGAAATATATAAGGAAAATCTTGGAACACATTAAGAATGACATAGACAGCAACACACAAATAGGGGATTTTAATACCCCACTATCAACAATGAACAGATCTTCCAAACAAAAATTCTCCAGAGATGTTGTGGCATTGAACAACACTCTAGAGGAAATGGACCTAACTGATGTATACAGAGTCTTTAACCCCAAAGAAGCAAAATACACATTGTTTTCAAGTGCACATGGCTCATTCTCCAAGATAGACCACATGGTATGTCACAAGACAAGCCTCCACAAATACAGGAAAATTGAAATCATACAAAGCATCTTCTCAGATCACAATGGCTTGAAACTAGAAACCAATCTCAAGGGAAAAACCCAAAAGTTCTCCAACTCATGGAGATTGAATAACATGCTTTTAAGCAATGAATGGTTTAAAAATGAGATCAAAGATGAAATAAAAATGTTCCTGGAAATAAATGACAATAAACACACAACAGCCCAAATCCTATGGTATACAGCAAAGGCAGTGTTCAGAGGGAAATTTATAGCAATACAGGCCTTCCTAAAAAGGTCACAAGAAGTTTATAAAAGCAACCTAACCACAAAGCTGCAAGGACTAGAGAAGCAACAACAAACAAAGCCCAGAGCAAGTAGAAGGAAGGAAATCATCATGATCAGAGCAGAACTGAATAACTCAGAGATTCAAACTACAATTTGAAGAATCAACAGGTCCAGGAGATGATTCTTTGAAAAAATAAACAAAATTGACAAGCCTTTGACCAGACTCATCAAGAAAAAGAGAGAGAGGACCCAAATAAACAGAATCAGAACTGAAAGAGGCAAATTCACAACTGATACCTCAGAAACACAAAAGATTGTAAGAAATTACTAGAAACAACTATATGACATAAAATAGGACAACCTGGATGAAATGCACACATTTCTAGAAATGTATAATCTATCGAAACTGAACCCAGAAGAAGCAGAAAGCCTGAATAGGCCAATAACAACTAGTGAAATTAAAGAAGTAATCCAAAATCTCTGAAAGCACAAAAGCCCTGGACCAGATGGCTACACAGGTGAATTTTACAAAACCTTTAAAGAAGAACTAACTCCTATTCTTCTCAACCTGTACCAAAAAATACAGGAAGAGGGAAGACTCCCAAACTCTTTCTATGAGGCCAATATTATTCTAATCCCAAAACCTGGTCAAGACACAACTAAGAAAAAAAGCTACCGGCCAATATCTCTGATGAACATAGATGCTAAAATTCTCAACAAAATATTGCCCAACTGGATTCAGCAGTACATTACAAGGATCATACACCATGATCAAGTGGGCTTCATCCCAGGGATGCAAGGATGGTACAACATTCGAAAATCAATAAATGCAATACACCACATCAACAAATTGAAAGATAAAAACCATATGATCATATCAACAGTTGCTGAAAAAGCATTTGATAAAGTGCGGCAACCATTTATGATAAAAACCCTCAGCAAAATGGGAATAGAGGGAGCATACCTCAACATCATAAAGGCCATCTATGAGAAACCTGAAGCCAACATCAGACTTAATGGACAAAAACTGAAAATTTTCCCTCTAAGATCAGGAATAAAACAAGGCTGCCCACTTTCTCCACTTCTATTCACCATTTTCTTGGAAGTTCTAGCTATAGCCATCAGAGAAGAAAAAGGAATCAAAGGTATCCAAATTGGAAAGGAGCAAGTCAAACTGTCATTATTTGCACATGATATGATAGTGTACATACAAAACCCAATGGGCTCCACCAAAAAGTTACTGTATCTAATAAGCAAATTTAGCAAAATAGCTGGGTATAAAGTCAATATCCAGAAATCAAAAGCATTTTTGTATACCAATAATGAAACCACAGAAATAGAAGAGAAAAAACAAATCCCATTTACCATAGCAACAAGAAAAATAAAGTACCTAGGAATCAACTTAACTAAGGAGGTAAAAGACCTATACTCAGAAAACTACAGAAAAATGAAGAAAGGATTCAGGGAAGATACAAATAAATGGAAGGATATACCAATGTTCATGGATGGGAAGAATTAACATAATTAAAATGTCCATACTACCCAAAGCAATCTACAGATGCAATGCAATCCCAATTAAAATACCAATGGCAGACTTCACAGAAATAGAAAAAATACTTCAAAAATTTATATGGAGCCGAAAACACCCACGAGTAGCCACAGCAATCTTGAGAAAGAAGAACAGGTAAAAGGAATCACAATACCGGACTTCAAACAATACTACAAGGCTACTGTCATCAAAACAACCTGGTACTGGCATAAGAATAGACATATTGATCAATGGAAAAAAATAGAGAGCCTAGAAATTAACCCAGGACTCTATGGTCAACTAATATTTGACAAAGTGGGCAGGAACATCAAATGGAGTAAAAACAGCCTCTTCAACAAATGGACATGCAAAAAGATAAGACTGGACCACCAACTTACACCATACACCAGAAAAAACTCAAGATGGATAAAGGATTTAAACATAAGCAGTGCCACCATAAAGGTCCTGGAGAAAAATATAGGCATTAAACTTTTGGGTATCCTATGCAGAAGTATGTTTGCTGATACTTTACCAAGGACAAAGGAAATCAAAGAACAAATCAACAAGTGGGACTATATCAAACTGAAAAATTTCTGTTTAGCTAAAGAAAATATCAGTAAGATTTAAAGGGAACCAACTGTATGGGAAAACGTAATTGCCAATGAGACCTCAGACAAGGGTCTGATCTCCAAAATATATAAAGAACTAATGCGACTCAACACCAGGGAGACAGACAGCCCAATTAAAAAATCGGCAAAGGAGCTGAACAGACACCTCACTGAGGAAGATATACAAAGGACCCAAAGGCATATGAAAGAATGCTCAACATCGCTAATCATCAGAGAGATGCAAATTAAAACCACAATAAGATACCACCTCACACCTGTCAGAATGGCAATCATCAACAAATCAACAAACTACAAGTGTTGGCAAGGATGTGGGGCAAAGGGAACCCTCGTGCACTGTTGATGGGAATATAGGCTGGTGCAGCCACTGTGGAAAACAGTATGGGGTTTCCTTCAAAAACTAAAAATGGAACTGCCTTTTGATCCAGCAATTCCACTACTTGGACTATACCCAAAGAATCCTGAAACACCAATTCATAAGAACCTATGCACACCTATGTTCATAGCGGCACTATTTATAATAGCCAAGTGCTGGAAACAGCCTAAGTGCCCACCAGTGGATGATTGGATCAAAAAACTTGGGTACATTTATACAATGGAATACTATACAGGGGAAAGAAAAAAGGAACTTGTACCCTTTGCAACAACATGGATGGAACTGGAGAGTATTATGCTTAGTGAAATAAGCCAGTCAGTGAAGGACAAACACCATATGATCTCACCCATTAAAGGACAATAATGAGCAACACTAACAACAAGCAAAACAGAACCAAATATATGAGTACAGTGAATAGATCTCCAGTGGTCAGGGCGAAGGTGGTTGGTGGTAGGGGGGAGGCACAAGCAAGGAAGGGGAGCAGTTTAGACAAGAACCTAGTATAAAGGAACCATGGACATGGACAACAGGTGGGATTGACTTTGGGGGGAATGAGTCGGTGGGGAAGGGGACAGAGGAAAGCAAAAAGGTGATGGGTGTAATACAATAACAATAAAATTAAAAAAAAAAAAGAAAAATGAAACAGCTGTCCTTAGTGAGCTAAAGTGGTGTCAGTATCAGCAGCCAGCCTAAATTCACTGCTTGTCTTCACCTAGGGATCCCCAAGCCCAGTCTAAGTACTAGCCATCTCAGATTGCTTTATAGCTCAGGCAGGATACCCCAGGCCAAACACGGGTGGGGACTGACCATGACTTTCACCACCTGGGAAACCCTAGGGCCAGCACACCCAGTTGGACATCTATGGAACATGTTGAAGCTCCACCACCCTGCCCCTGTAGAGCTGATCTTCCACAGAGGGCAGAGGCTGGTGGTCATTGGTCAGCCAAGCCAGTTCTTGCAGCTGACTGACCTTGGTAAATCCTTCCCATTGATTTGCTAACAGCAAACAAGACTCAACTACAAGAGGAAGGTGTATTCAAATGAAAGGTACACCTCGAATACACAGCTTGGCTATGACACTGCACCCCACAGGACACCATCTATACTGGGCTACACTACCAAGACATGAACTCAAAGTCAAAGCAGCTCTATCTAATACACAGAAACAAACACAGGGTGGCTGCCAAAATGAGCAGCACACACACACACACACACACACACACACACACACACATCTCAAATAAAAGAACAACAAAAGTTCAGAAAAATAACTAAATGAAATAGAAATAGCCACCTATTAGATGCAGAGTTCAAAACACTGGTGATCAGGATGCTCAGATAAATGATTGTGTATGGCCACAAAAAAAAAAAAAAAAGAAGAAGAAGAAGAAGAAGTGAAGGTTATACAAAGTGAAATAAAGAAAAATATACCAGGAACCAACAGTAAGGGGAAGGAAGCCAGGATTCAAATCAACAATTTGGAACAAAAGAAGAAATAGACATTCATCTGGAACAAAAAGAAAAAACTGGAATGGATAGTAAACAAAAATGACGAGAGGATTAGGAACCTCTGAGACAACTTTAAATATAACAACATCCGAATCATAGGGGTAACAGAAGGGGAAAAGAAGAGCAAGAAATTAAAAACTTATTTGAAAAAATAATGAAGGAAAACTTCCCTTATTTGGTGAAGGAAACAGACATATGAGTCCTGGAAGCACAGAGAGTCCCAAACAAATTGGACCTAAAGAGGAACACACCAAGACACATCATAATTAAAATGCCAAAGGTTAAAGATAAGGAGAAAATCTTAAAAGCAGCAAGAGAAAAGCAGAGTTATCTACAAATGAATTCCCATGAGATTATCAGCTGATTTCTCAAAAAAACAAAAACAAAAACTTCTGGCAAGAAGGGGCTGGCAAGAAGTATTCAAAGTGATGAAAACTGAGGACCTACAGCATAGATTATTCTACCCAGCAAAGCTATCATTTAGAATGGAAATGTAGATAAAGTGCTTTTCAGACAAGGTAAAGCTAAGGGAGTTCATCATCACCAAGTCATTATTATATGAAATGTTAAAGGGACTTATTTAAGAAAAGAACTGAACATTAAAATGACAACAAACTCACAATTGTCAATAACTGAATCTAAAAAATTAATAAAAAAGCACAAACAAGCTAAGCAAGCAAGCAGAACAGGAACAGAATCATAGGTATGTGATCATTTGGAGGGTTATCAGCTGGGAGGGAGAAAGGGGAAAAAGGGAGGGCTCAAGAAGCATAACTGGTAGGAACAAAATAGAGTGATGTTAAGAATAAAATAGGAAAGGGTGAAGCCAAGAAACTTGCATGCATGATTGATGAACTAAGGGGGGAGGAATTTCTGGAGGGAAAGAGGGTACTGGTTAGAGGGGGCCAAAAAGAAAAATTTGGGACAACTGTAACAGCATAGTCAGTGAAATATACTTTAAAAAACAGATACAAATAAAAGATCTAAATAAATGGAAAGGCATACTGTATTTGTGGATTGAAATATTTAATAATGTTAAGATAGGAATACTCCCAAACATGATATATTGAGTCAATGAAATTTCTATTAAAATCCAAGTTTGCTTTTTTGCAGGTATTAAGTTGTTACTAAAATTCATATGGAGAGAATCCAAGTTGGCGGCATAAGTAGATATGCTGCGTCTCCCTCCACAACCAAAAATAATACATCTACCTCAAAACTAGAGACAACCAGAAATTCCAGAATACTGAGCTGCACGGAAGTCCAACAAACAAAAGATATAAAAAAGAAATACTCATCCAGATAGGTAGGAGGGATGGAGCAGGGACAGAGAGGATGCAGGTTGGCAGCGCACGCCTTGGTCATATGGCAGCTATGGTGAGAAACGGCCTGTGGTCAGCCAGTGGCAAGTGAAGACATGGTAGGGAAACCTGTTGAGAGCTCTTGGCACCAGACCAGATCTTGTGGCTCATGGTTCCATAGCTTCTGACTGTAAAAATCAGTTGGGGGTTGGGGTGGAGGAAGAAACTGCTTGTCTCTCAGTAGAGTCCATTTGTTTAGAAGGCCCCTGAGGTCCTGAAACATCCAAAGACCCACCGACTCTGGGAACCACAGACAGGGCAACAAACTAGGGAAGAGCTAGTCCCATATGGGAAGCAGGAGAAGTGCCTGGAAAAGGGGCTAGTGCTGAGCAGGCAGCATTGTTCCCTTTCAGACATCTCCCTCACATACAGAACTACAATATGGTGAAATGGATCACCCACACTGATGAATACCTAAGGCTCCGCCCCTTACAACATAACAGATGTGACAGGTTTACCTAAGACATAGAGCCTGTCAAGATGAAGAGACAGAGCAATATGGCTCAAAAAAGGGAACAAGTTGAGGTTCCAGTGGCCTAACTGACAAAAAAATAGCCAACCTGACAGATCCACAGTTGGAAACACTGGTAATAAGGATGCTCACAGACTTGACAGATGTGCTTAAACATGGCAAACACAGAAGGGAAGAAATGAAGGCTAGGCCAAATTCAACAAAGGAAAACATATACAAAACCAAAGGTGAAGGGAAGGAAAATGGGCTTCAGATCAATGACTTGGAACAGAAGGAAGAAACAAACAGTCAACCAGCACAGAAAATGGAAGCAAGAATTGAAAAAAGTGAGGAGAGGCTTAGGAACCTCTGGGATGACTTTAAGCATGCCAACATCAAAATCATAGGTATGCCAGAAAGAGAAGCGGAAGAGCAAGAAATTGAAAACTTGTGTGATAGTGGAGGAAAACTTCCCTAATTTGGCAAAGGAAATAGACATATAAATCCAGGAAGCACAGAGAGTTCCAAACAAGCTAGGTCTACAGAGGAACACATCATAATTAAAATGCCAAAGGTTAAAGATAAAGAGAGAATCTTAAAAGCAACTAGAGAAAAGAAGAGAGATACCTACAAAGGGGTTCCTATAAGACTCTCAGCTGATTTCTCAAAAGAAACTTTGCAGGCAAGAAGGGCCTGGCAAGAAATATTCAGAGTGACAAAAAGCAAGTACCTATAACCAAGTATACTCTATCCAACAAAGCTATCATCAGAATGGAAGGTCAGATAAAGTGCTTCCCAGACAAGGACCTCAGACAAAAACTCATATGGTAAAGGGAAAATTATGAAAAAAATTCATATGCAAGTGAGAGGATCCTCAGACAGCCAAATCACCTTGAAAATAATTTTTTAAAAGAACAAAGTTAGGGGCTCACACATCCTGATTTCAAGATGCACTTCACTGCAAACTAGAGTAAGCAACACTGCAAGCAGTGTTGTAATGTCAAAGGACAATGTCTATGTCAATGGCATAGAGTTGAAAATGAAAATTTATGATCTGTAAGCTTTTGAAAAATATGCCAGGACAATTCAATGCAACAAATGGTGCTAGGACAACAGGATATCATGTAAAAAGAATTAAATCAAACCATGTACAAGAATTACCTCAAAATTGATCACATTTCTCAATTTAAGAGCTAACATTCATTCAAAAACTCTTAGGACAAAATATAATAATAAATCTCCATTAGCTTCCGTTAAAAGCAATGGTTTCTTAGACTTGACCACAAAAGAAAAAAATAAATTGGATTTACCAAAATTAAATCATTTGTCCTTCAAAGGACACTATTAAGAAAGTGAAAAGGCAATCCACAGAATAGGTAAAAATATTTGCAACAAGCCCTGGCTGGTAGCACAGTGGATAAGGCGCCGGCCTGCGAACCCAAAGGTCGCAGGTTTGATTCCCCAGCCAGGGCACATAACAAGGTTGCAAACCAGGTCTCCAGCCAGGTCTGTGGCTGGAGGCAGGTGAAAGGCAACCGTACATTGATGTCTCTCTCCCTCTCTGCTTCTCTCCCTTCCCCTCTTTCTAAAAATGATTAAATAAAATCTTAAAAAAAAAAAATATTTGCAACGTATCTGGTAAGGATCTGGTATCCAGTATGTATAAAGAACTCTTACAAATAAAAAATAAAACAAAACAAACAAACAAAAAAAACATTAAAAAAACTCAAGAAAATTCAATTAAAAACCAGGCAAAAGTGGCTGGTATGGTTCAGTGAATTGGCACCAACCTGTGTTTGGATCAACAAGTGATCCAAAAGTCACTTGTTAGATTAACCAGTCAGTTTCAACATAACCAGGTTGCAAGCCAGGTCTCCAGCCAGGTCTCCAGCCAGGTCCTTAGCTGGAGGCAGGTGAAAGGTAACCATAGATTGATGCTTTGATGCTTCTCTGCCTTTCTTCCTCCCTCCCTGTCCTTCTCTCTGAAAATAATGAATAAAATATAAAAAAAATTAATTTTGAAAATGCAGGCAAAACATTTAAATTGACATTTCAAAAGAATATATCATCAAATAGTCATTAATTACATGAAAAGATGCTTAACACCATTAGTCATTACAGAAATATATATAAAATAATAAATAGATGACTATAATAAAAAAAGACAAACAATAACAAGTGTTAGCAAGGATGTGGAAAGTCAGAACACTCAAAAAGTGTTGATGGGATTATAAAATGGTAAAACCCTTTTGGAAGACAGTTGGTTTAGCACTTCATTATGAAGTGAAATATTGAGTTATTTAACTTTGCAATTCCACCCCTAGATACATAGCTAAGAAAAATGAAAATACATACATGTCTGTTCAAACACTTGTGTATAAATGTTCATATCAGCATTTTTATAATAGGCATAAAGTGGAAACCACCCAAAATGTCCATCAACAGATGAAATGCTAAACCAGTGCAGTATATCCAATTAATGGAATATTATTCAGCCACAGAAAGGAATAAAATATATGTGTTGAAACATAAATAAACCTTCAAAACATTATGCTAAATGAACAAAGAAAGTCACAAGAGACCATGTCTTATCTGATTCCATATATATGAAATATCCAGGAGGGAAATCTATAAAGATACTAAATAGGTTAGTGATTGCTTAGGGAGTAGTTGGGGTGGAGCTGGGAGTGTGTATTAATGTTGTTTGGGGGGTGTGATGAAATGTGAACTTGGATTGTGATGAACTTGATAATGAATGTACTAAAAACAAATTGAAATTGTGAATTTTATGGTATGTATATTATACCTCAATAAAAAATATTTAAAAATTTAATTGTTGTTGTTACATCCATTACCTATTTACTCCCCTCTGTCCCCTGCCCCACCCACCCCATGCCCCACAAAGTCAATCCCACTTGTTATCCATGTCCATGGTTCTTCAATATTAGTTTCTTGACTAAACTGCTCCCCTTCTTTGCCTCCTCCTCCCACCTCCCCTTTCTTTTCTTCCCTCTGCCCACTGAAGGTCTATTCATTGTATTCATGTATCAGGTTCTGTTTTGCTTGTTGTTTGTTTTGTTCATTCTTGTCCTGTAATGGGTGAGATCATATGTTATTTGCCTTTCACTGACTGGCTGATTTCACTAAGCATAATACTCTCCAGTTCCATCCATATTGTTGCAAAGGGTAGGAGTTCCTTCTTTCTTTCTGCTGTGTACCAAAGTTTTTTGATCCAATCATACACTTAGGCTGTTTCCAGCACTTGGTTATTGTAAATAGCGCTGCTATGAACATAGGGGTACATAGGTTCTTATGAATTGATGTTTCAGGGCTCTTTGGGTACAGTCCTAGTATTGGAATTGCTGGATCAAAAGGCAGTTCCAGTCTTAGTTTTTTAAGGAAACTCCATACTGTTTTCCATAGTGACTGCACCAACTTACATTCCCACCAGCAATGCACCAGGGTTCCGTTTGCGCCACATCCTTGCCAACACTTGCTGTTTGTTGATTTGTTGATGATTGCCATTCTGACAGGTGTGAGGTGGTATCTTATTGTGTTTTTAATTTGCATCTCTCTGATGGCTAGTGGTGTTGAGCATTCTTTCATATGCCTTTGGGCCCTTTGTATGTCTTCCTCAGAGAGTTGTCTGTTCAGGTCCTTTGCCCATTTTTTAAATTGGGCTGCCTGTCTCCCTGGTGTTGAGTCACATAAGTTCTTCATATATTTTGGATATCAAACTCTTGTCTGAGGTATCATTGGCAACTATACTTTCCCATACAGTTGGTTCCCTGTATTAATTTTTTAATTTAATTTTTCTGGTGTTTTCTTTAGCTGAACAGAAACTTTTCAGTTTGCTATAATTTCATTTGTTGATTTGTTCTTTTATTTCCTTTGCCCTTGGAGAAGTATCAGTAAACATATTTCTGCATAGGATATCTAAAATGTTACTGCTTATATTTTTCTCCAGGACCTTCATGGTGGCACTGCTTATGTTTAAATCCTTTATCCATCTTGAGTTTATTCTGGTGTATGGTGTAAGTTGGTGGTCTAATTTTATTTTATTTTTTTTGCATGTTGCTGTCCAGTTCTCCCAACACCATTTGTTGAAGAGACTGTTTTTACTCCATTTTATGTTCCTTCTCCCCTTGTCGAATTTTAATTGACCATAGAGTCCTCAGTTTCTTTCTGAGTTCTCTATTCTATTCCATTGATCTATATGTCTGTTCTTATGCCGGTACCAGACTGTTTTGATTACAGTGGCATTGTAATATAGTTTGATGTCTGGTATTGTGACTTCTCCTACCTTGTTCTTCTTTCTCAAGATTGCTGTGGCTATTCATGGGAATTTTTGGCATTTTTGGCTCCATATAAATTTGTGAAGTATTTTTTCTATATCTGTGATGTATGTCATTGGTATTTTAATTGGGATTGCATTAAATCCGTAGACTGCTTTGGGTAGTATGTACATTTTAATGATGTTAATTCTTCCCATCCATGAACATGGTATATGCTTTCATTTATTTGTATCTTCCTTAATTTATTTCTTCATTGTTCTGTAGTTTTCTTTTTTTTTTTTCCTTTCTTTTAATTTTATCATTGTTGTATTACATCCATCCCTTTTTTTCTCCCCTCTGTCCCCCTCCCCACCCACCCTTTCCCCCCAAAGTCAATCCCACCTGTTGTCCATGTCCATGGTTCCTTTATACTAGGTTCTTGTCTAAGCTGCTCCCCTTCTTTGCCTCTGCCTCCCCCCTCCCCCCTACCCTTTTCCTCCTGACCACTGCAGGCCTATTCC
>PVIW01018533.1:0-11432 GCA_004026585.1 Noctilio leporinus | reverse complement strand
CAAGTATATGAATACAAGGAATAGGCCTTCAGTGGTCAGGGGAAAAGGGGTTGGGGGGAGGGGGGAGGGGGGAGGCAGAGGCAAAGAAGGGGAGCAGCTTAGACAAGAACCTAGTATAAAGGAACCATGGACATGGACAACAGGTGGGATTGACTTTGGGGGGAATGGGTGGGTGGGGAGGGGGACAGAGGGGAGCAAAAAGGGGATGGATGTAATACAACAACAATAAACTTTTTAAAAAAAGATATAGTAGCTAGGTTGATTAATAGTTCTATACCTCACTCCACATGCCAACTGTTTTATATCAAATGCTCAATAGGGCCTCGCACATAGAAGTCACACAATCCATATTCATTAAATAGTTAATAGTATGTTAACCATTATTTTAATCACATTTTTAAAAGATTTTATTTATTATTTTTTAGAGAGAGGGAAAGGGAGAAAAGCAGGGAGGAGAGAGACATCAATGTATGGTTGCCTTTCACCTGCCTCCAGCTACAGACCTGGCTGGAGACCTGATATGCAACCTAGTTATGTGCCCTGCTTGGGAATCAAACCAGTGACCTTTGGGTTTGCAGGCTGGTGCCTTATCTACTGAACCAGCAGCCAGGGCTAATCACATTTATTGAACTTTCTATGGCACTGCCCCTAGTGCTAGATGTTTTCACCCATGTTTCCCCTTTTTATAACATTATTTATCAACTAAATCTTACACAGATTGAAATCCTGTTCATTATTTTCTGGAAATTGTGTTAGTAATAAAGAAGGGCTCTGGTATCTATGAAAATTGAGATTTGGGGATTCTGAGCCTGATATTTTTGTTTATACTTTTTTTTTTTTTTTTTACTTTTACTTAAAAATAGTATAGCTAATGGGTTTCCCTCAGCAAGCAGGAATCGTGATGAATTAAATAATGTTCTTATATCTTCCCTCATTTTGCCAATCCTTATAATGCACTTACCCTAATTGCCTTCAAAGTCTTTGAGAATGTAAGGTAGGAGCAGTGGAAGAGATGTCTCCTTAAAATAAGAAGATGCACCTAAATGTCCCTCAATGAGTGAATAAACAAAATGTGATGTATCAGTATGATGGAATATTCTTCAGCCTTAAAAAGAAAGGAAATTCTGACATATGCCACAACATGGATGAACTTTGAAGGCATTATGTTAAGAGAAATAAACCAGTCACAAAAAAAGACAAATGATTCCATTTATATGAGATATCTAAAGTGGTAAAACTCATAGAAATATAAAAGAGAATGGTGGCTGGTGGAGGATAAGAGGAATGGGGAGTTGTTATCTAATGGATACGGAGTTTCAGTTTAACAAGAAGAAAATATTCTAGGGATCTGTTACACAACACTATGAACTATACACTTAAAAATAGTTAAGATGTTAATATTTATATGTATTTCTTACCACAGAAAAATATTGGAAAATGCATATTTCACAGTAATCAGAGGGCCTTGGTCAGTTGTCATGAATCCAAGAGCCCCAGGCATTTCAAATGAAGGCCCGAAGCTCAACACACATCTTTCTTTCACGGGCATGACTTCAGCAGCTTCTTATTTATGCTCCTGCTAGTGAGCTTTATGCCAGGGCAGGAGACTAAAGAAGCAGAAGTGCATGAGACAACGATTTTCCCACCAATTGCTTTTCAATTAATATCTAGCAATACTCAACTTCCCCTAAGGAATGGCACATGGAAATTTTCAGCTGCTCATCTCAACCGTATCCCCTTATTATCAGTAGCTCTCTTAGAGTCACTCCACAGGACCTTCTGATTAAGCTTGTGGATCAACTGAATCACTTTATGCATATGAAACATGCTCTATAGTACATATTTTAAACCTCAGAACCTACCTTCAAAAAATCCTTATTACTTTGAAACTCATCAGGAATAAATAAAAGAAAAAAATGGTGGGGGACCCCAAGGCAAAAGTGAACAAACAGCATGAAATTGACAAACATTGAGTGAGTGGGTGGGAGAAAAAAATTAATATCACCTTGGTGATTCTGTGTGTGTTTGGGGAGTGGGGGATGGTGATAGTGATTTCTAGCCAGTTAATTGTCTAAATGTCGTAAATATTTCCAGTCTAATTGAGGAAAATTTATAGTTTTTTGTCCTCTAACCAATTGCATAAGAAGCTCTAAAGAAATCTTCCATTATCAACTTTCCTGAAAAACAAACATATCTTTTTGAAAAGGGAAAACTCAGAAACAGATGGAGATGCGAGAGCCCAAATCACCTATACTCTATCTTTAAAATGTTTTTAGATTCATTGTCTATCCATAGCCTTGCTTCTTCTTCCTTCACTCCCATAACCTCTGCCTAGGTCAGTGCCATCTTATGAGTGGATACTTATAAAATAGTCTCCTAATCATTTATCTACTATTGGATATATGCTTACTTGTAGTAATAAGAGCAATAAGAGCAATAGTAGTAGTAGTAACAATCATGATGGTAATGAAAATAATTGTTATATTTTATTGATCCTCTAATATGTACCAGGCACAGTACTAAATCTTTAATGTACATGGTTTTCTTTAATACTAAATGTAAACTGTTGTGAAATAGATAGTGTTTACTCCATTTACAGGTGAAGAAAGATAAGTCACAACCTAACACAGCAAGTAAGTAGAACTAGGTCTGTCTGATTCCAAAGTCCATTAACTTTCCACTCACTCCCCCATGCCACCAATAAGACATGTGTTTTCAGAATTGGGAAAATGTTATTAAAAAAAACTTAAGGTGTTCTAATCCACAATCATAAAATCTATGACAAAAATTAAAATGTGCCCTAATAAATGTGGCTCAGTTGCTTGGATGTCATTTTGCAAAGCAAAAGGTCACCAGTTTGATTCCCAGTAAGGTCACATGCCTGGGTAATGGGATTGGTCACTGGTCAGGCACGTACAAGAGGTAACTGGTCAATGTTTCTTTCCCTCTCTTTCTCCCACCCTTTCCCTCTCTCTAAAACTAAGTAAGTAAAATATTTGTAAAAATTAAAATGTGGCCCTGGCTGGTGGTACAGTGGATTAGGCACTGGCCTAATCCACTGTAAAAAAAAAAAAAAAAATGAGCTGCAGAAATATTGGAACAATGTTTACCACTTTGGCATTTGAATGTCAAAAAGGACACAAAGAGCTGTTATATTGGTGCTGGGGATATTGTACCAACCTAACATATCTAGGCTTAGCAATGTGGTATTCTGGATGTGGGAGTTGCAAAGAAAGTACTTTCAAATAACCTGAGCAAGTGATGGCCAACCTGTGGCTAGCCCTTGAACAAATGTGAAAGAAAACTCAAAGAGATTCTGAATGGTACTGGTGTTGTAATTAAATGTCATGTTATATTCCCTTGGATTATATATTACCTTTGAAATGCCTGGGAGCAGTATAATCTACAAGCAACAGGGAGTAGAGGGTTTCATGATCTTTTCAAGTAAAGCAAATAGTAGATTAAGCCATTTATAAGAGGCATTAGTGAAGTCTAGCTGGCATTTGTCTTTAGATCTTTAGACTCCATTGAAAATCTCACTCTGAATAATCCAGGGAGCAATTGCTTGGAGTAATTTATTGGAGTCCCATTGGGCTCTTGAAGTATTCCATCACCTTCCTCTCTTCACCTTTCAGTCTCAGGCTCCCACAGCTCTCCAGTCTCTGATAGGCCTCTGAAATAGCTCTCAAAGACCTCCAGAAGATGGTCTAAGAGGCCTCTCTGGGCTAACAGCATCTTTGTGACCATTTTAGACCTGTGTTTAACTTTGTAAATTAACAAATTCAGGCAAAACCCAGATGAGATACCCAACCAAGGATCTGGTGTGGAAAGCACAATACATTCTACACAAAATGTGTCTACAATACTCACATTAGTGAGTAAAATTCACAATCCCACATGAACCAAAAATGCTCAGTTTCTTCCCTAGGGTTTTGCCTCTTACTAGATTGACTTTATCAGTTATGACACAGTCAAATATTCTTTATTTGTGCTTATGGGTATGCAAGCCTCTAAGAGCTCTTTACTCATTCTTCTTCTCAGACTGGCTTTCAATATTCCTCAAGGGAGAGAAAGTTTGTTTCACATGTAACCTGAGCACAGGACAATGTGCAAATCATTTTAGAAAGCAATGAAATGTTGTAATAAGCACTGCTAGAAAGTTAACGCCATCCATAAACATTACCTGTGCTTGCTGCACATTTTCATCATTGACAAAATTCATCTGCATCAAGAAATGTTTTGGCAATACTAATGTAGAGTGATAACCCTAAATATATTCAGCTTTCCTGGTCTGTAAATAGAAACAGGAAATCTAAGTTAGAAGGCTGAATGGCTGACTGCAGAAGTAGATCCTTCTTTCTCTGCCATATTCTTTTTCTTCCATAGAGACTTGATTTTTGGTGAATTTGCTTCTGGGTGGGTCCCATAAAAATTTATATTGATAGTGAGGAATGTGCATTCTCCCCAACTCTCCAGGGATTGCTAGCCACAAAAAGAATATTCCAAATTTGTTGTCTTTTTCAGCATGTTGTCTGCCACCAGTGAATCACAGAGCTTGAACACAATTCCTGTTAAAAGCTGCATTTTCTGCTGCTGAAGTTCTTGGAAACATCAAGCTTGGAAAAAAGTAATTTTACATGAGCTTGTCTTTCACTACATGAGACAAGGTTCTTTTCTTTTTTACCCACCTGCACCTCTCTTCAAAATGCTGCATTTTAGTTTAGAAGTCCAAGAAATGAAGCAACCTCTAATGACATTCCCAAACTTATCAGTGACCCCGAAGTTAAGTCACAAGAGCTGTGGCACTTGTAGATTTGGTTAGAGAATTTCTTTCCTTTGTAGTACAGTAGACATCTAATCTCCCATTAGGGAAAATGCTTCATCGGTTCAATATCCTCCATGGATAATGCTGCAAATCTCTTGTGTGCCTATTCTATGGAGGAATAAAATTTTTCTACATATCTATTGGTAACTATTTGATGCATGCATTGATGAAAGATTTTGTGAGTAATAATTATGGGTGCATCCCTGAGAGGGCTGTTAAATACACACTTAGATTTACTGCAGTTTTTATTATTATAAGCTAAACCAAAAAACATTCCTATGCCTATAACCTATTTAGAACCATTGAGTAAGTGTATGTACATCTTCAGTGAATTCAATGTGAACTGAATATAGTCTTGCTTTTTTGTCATTGCTGATTTCTCAATTAGCCTGATGACACTGCTAATACTATCTTTCACTGTTGATTCAGAAATGTACACTGTAAGCACTTCTCCTTTTATTTGGACAGATGGCATCCAACCATTTACTGATGATGAAACTCACAAAGGAGCACTCAATTTGGCTTTTTCTCCCCTCTTATTTCTGGGACAGTCTCAAATGCCTGAATGGACCAGCATAAGCAGCTGGTCAAGTTTTTTTTTTTTTTTTCTTTCTAATTACACTTGCATTCTCTCTTAGAGAAGATGGGGCTAAGCAGAGAGGCAATCGGAGTAGAAGGAAGTTACTAGGGCTTACTTAAATTCTTTGGAATAGTGCTTACTTAATACCTAATATTAGCCAAAACCAAGAGTAATCATCTTCCCTGTTCTTTAGGAAAATATGTATTCTGTAAATGTACCAACATATCTTCTCCACAATCTATAATATAGGTGAATAGACTTGTTATACAGACTAGCCCCCAGGACTTTTCTCACTACCATCTCACCTGGGTTCAAGTCCTGGCTCTTTTCTTTTCTAGCTTTGTGATCCTGAGGTAAGTTACCTCACCTCTCTGAATGTTCCCCATCAGTAAAATGTAATAAATCACAGTAGCTATTGCTCTGGGTTGCTGTTACACTCAAAATCAAGTTGAGAGAAGGGACACTACGAAGTGCTCTACAATGCATAGACTCGAAAGCAATTTATAAGTGTAAGGTGATATTTTCTATGGTGTTGTGATAACCTAAGTTTATGTGGTTACTGGAGAAGCTGCAAGATCCCAAAGTGCTTCATTATTAACGAAGACTTTTGATTGTATGGAGGGAGTATAATTCAGCAGTAAGTATGATATGTTATACGTTGATTCCTTTAAGCATGCATCTTTCATGAGTGTGGTACCTATTTATTAGGCAAATCATTTGGTTAACCAGCACCCCCAACTTCCAGTCAGACTGAGGAAAAGAGTTTAACAACTCCTTTGACACAAGGCTGGTGCACTCCCTCATCCAAGTATGTTATTCTCCCAAGTATCAAACAACTCCAGTTGACATGCAGATTTCTTCTTGCTTCTCCACATGAAATTACATTTTTACAACATGCACAAGAGAAATGAAATAGAATGTGTATGTAGCATGACTCCTCTACTATATGCAAATAACCAACTGGTAGCTACTTGGCTGTTGGCCATTCAAATCCTAGAGTCCATCTGGCAATAGAATTGCATTTACACCTCCAGAGGCTCACAGAAGTATACTGGAAGGTAATTAGTTCAAGCCATGGCTAAACAATTTCATTCCAGTTATTTTCCACATAAATATTTATACCCAATACCAACATGATTAACCAACTCACAACCTATTGTCATTGCTTGTTCATGTATGCAGTATATACGTGGCAAACATTTCATAGAGATGATACCAGCTTGTATCTGTTCACATGAAGTATTTTTGCCAAGTGTTATCCTATGTTTCTCCTCACCTGAGGAGTAGGCAAAACAGGTCCTACCCTCTCCACTACCCTCTCCATTGTTAAATGATGAGACTAAGACATAGAAGGTTCTTTTTATTTTTTATTTTTACTGTATTTTTCCATTACCATTTACTCCCCTTATACCCCCCTCATCTCAAAATCACCTCACTGTTGTCCATGTCCATGAGTCCTTTTTCCTTTTTGCTCCATCTTTCTACCTTCTAACCTCACTTCCTCTTGGCTGTCATCCTGCTCTCTATCTATGAGTCAGCCTCTATTTTGCTTATTAGCTCACTGTGTTCATTAAATTCCACATATGGGTAAAATCATGTGATATTTGTCTTTCTCTGACTCACTTGTTTCAGTTAGAATAATGTTTTCCAGATCAACCAATACCATTGCAAAGGGTAAAATTTTCTTCTATTTTATGGCCAAGTACTATCCCATTGTGTAAATGTCCCATAGTTGTTTTAACCCCTCATCTACTGATGGACACTTGGGATGCTTCCATATTGTAATTGTAAATAATGCTGCAATGAACAAGGGGTGCTTATGTTCTTTTGAATTAACTGTTTGGGGTTCTTTTGGAGATATTCCCAGAAGTGGGATCACTAGGACCAAAAACATATCTGTTTTTAATTTTTTGAGGAAATTCCATACTGTTTCCCACAGAAGCTGCACAAATCTATATTCCTATCAACAGTGCAGAAGGGTTCCCCTTTCCCCACATCCTCACTAGCACTTGTTTGTTGATTTATTGATGATAGCCATTCTGACAGGTGTGAGATGGTGTCTCATTGTGGTTTTAATTTGCATTTCTCTGATGATTAGTGACATTGAGCATCTTTGCATGTGTCTATTGGCCATCTGTGTGTCCTCTTTGGAGAAATGTCCATTCAGATCCTTTGCCCATTTTTAAATTGAGTTTTTTGGTTGTTTTAGTGTTGAGTTTTATAAGATCTTTATATAGTTTGGATATTCACCCTTTATCAGATGTATTGGCAAGTATGTTCCCCCATTTTGTGCATTGTCTTTTTATTTTGTTAATCTTTTCCTTTCCTGTGTAAAAATTGTTTTGTTAATGTAGTCTCATTTGTTTGTTTGTTTTTTTCTTTTTCCCTTGCCTGGGGAGCTATATACTATAAAATATTACTATGAGCAATGTCTGAGATTTTGCTGCCTATGTTTTCTTCTCCAATTTGTATGGTTTTAGGTCTAACATTTAAGTTTTTAATTCATTTTGAATTTGTTCTTGTGTGTGGTGTATGAAGGTGGTTTATTTTCATTTATCTGCACATGCCTGTCTAATTTTCCTAATGCCATTTATTGAATAAACTATTTTTAGCCCATAATATGTGCTTGATTCCTCTGTTGAATATTAACTGACTATAAAGGTATGAGTTTATCTCTGGGGTTTCTAGTCTGTTCTGTTGATCTATGTGTCTGCTTTTATGCCAGTACCATGCTATTTTGATTACTATGACCTTATAGTATAGTATAATATTAGGTAGCATGAATCCTCCAACTTTGTTCTTCTTTCTCAGGATCACTCTTGCTATGGGGGACATTTTTAGGTTCCATATAAATTTTTGAAATATTTGTTCCTATTCTGTGAAATAAGCCATTGAAATCTTGATAGGAATTGTATCGAATCTATAGAATTTTATTTACTTAAATAATACAGTTGGTAAGTAAGAGGCCCAGGCATAGAACTCATGATTTCTGATTTCTAGTGCTCTCTAGATGCTGATGTGTGACATTTGTTATTATATGGATAAAGAGAAGGGAATTGTAGTCAACATAGGTGATAAAAGACAGAAGAGCTATCAGAATGGCCATATCAGGACCCCTACCTCATTGGACCACAACACGCATCACTTCCAAGACAAGTCGTTTGATCTTGTCAATGCAAACACTGTCTGTGCCATTGTATGTAAAGAAGCACTCCAAAAGAATTGAGCAAAAAGGAAAAAGGACTAATGGACATGGGCATGGACAACAGTGTGGTGATTGCTGGTGGAGAAGCATGTGTAAGGGGACTAAATGGTAATGGAAAAAATACAATAAAAATTAACTGGACCATTCTTTTATATGCATCAAAAATACTGAGGTTAATCTAGCATCTCCTCCCCGAGAAACCCAGATTCTGCTAACTCCAATCTGAAATTTATCAACCTGTCATCATAACAATGTGTATGCCATACATTATTTACTGTGAACTCACCCATTTCCTAGACCTCTTGGCTTCCCTTCAGGAACAAACAGGAGAAAAATTACACTACAAAGAAAACATTTTAGATCATTTATTAGCAGTCATGGCATTAAATAATACCTCAAAGATTAACAGAGTAGTGCTAAAATTGGTTGCATTTTTCCCATGATTTCCTGGGCTGCATCACTCATGAGTCCACCTACTCCTCAGAAAGCTATTTTTGCTGTTTTGATATGAGTATGCATGTAAGACTGTGAACTTTTGCACTGGAAAAGAGTTGCAAATAAGGCAGTCATGCTCTTAAGCCACAAACATTGCAAGTCATTTCATGTTCTTCAGCCCTAATAATTACTAAAAATAATTATCCAACAATAAGATCTTTCTCCCTCTTTGTGTCTAAGTATTGCTTTGTTCAAAATGAAAGAGGACAGTAAACTGGGAGGTATATAGCACAGGAGAAGAACTGAGAAGAACCAGAGTGATTCAGGATCAACCAGGAAATCTCTCACTTCAGAAATAAAGTCAATTTCCTAGAGTCTGTTCCCATATTTTAAGAGCAAAGCAAGAATAATAGCACTTGTGTGTCCCAGTTGAACCATAGGCTCTCCTTAAACTGAAAGAGGTAGCTCTTTGGTCAGGTCAATGAAGGCGATTTTATTGCCAGAGAGAAACCACTTGCTTCCATGGCAATTTCAAGAAACCTTAGAGGTCATTAGTTGAAACTGTAAATCCAAACTACTGCTCTATTGTACCCAACTCGCTGCATTTAGTCATGGAAGGTTTCATCCCTGGAACCTATATTCCATCCCTTGTTTTACCCTGGCTGATGTGGCTCAGTGGATTGGTGCCAGCCTATAAACCCAAAGGTTGCCAGTTTGATTTCCCATCAGGGCACGTAACCAGGTTGCAAGCCAGGTCTCTAGCCAGGTCCATAGCTGGGGGCAGGTGAAAGGCAACCATACATTGAAAATAAAATAGTACCATCCCTTGTTTTGTTCTTTGTCACCTTTTCTAAGTAATATTTATAGTGTGAAATACACGAATCTTAGGTGTATACCATTCAATCAGTTTTGACAGATGCACACAGCAGGACAACCCACATCCCTATTAAGATATATCAGGTCGATCAGGAAGATGGCGACAGAGTAGAGAGCAGTGCTGATGGTGTTCTCGAGTACCAAAGCAGCTAGAGGACAAGATAGGGAGCATGAGACATCTTCAGGACCCTAGGAATTGGAGCGGGCAGCATCTGGACACAGGGGAGCATAGCCCAGAGTCAGAGGAGGCCAGCAGGACAGTAGGTGAGGCGTTCTGACCGACCTGCCAGCGGGCCGAGGTCGGCTCTGGGCAGGGGCGGCTCTGCCCAGAGGGGCGAGTTTGACCAAGGCCAGCTCCGGGCTCCATGGTGACTGGAAGTCTCAACAGAGAAGTGTGGGCAGCGAGGGCGAACTCCGTAGGGAACGCGGAATTGAACTCTTGCAGGGGAGGGACTGTGTGAGAGACTCACCCCGGCAACAGGGAGAGGAGGCTCCGCGCGCGCGCGGGGCTAGAGGCGGAGGAGAAGAGTCCTGTGGGAAGCTGGAGCGGAGGAGCTGGGGGTGCACCGGTGGGGCGGTGAGAGGGCTGAGGGCGGTGCTGTTGGGCCGCTGGGGAGGCAGCAGCTAGAGGCCCCTGTGGGGGCGGAGGCCCAGCCCTGCGCAACCACACAGGCCCCCGGGCTCCCCAGAAGATCCAAACGGCGAGCTGGGAACTAGTAGCGGGGGCAACTGACCCGCCATTGCCGGAGACAAAGGCCGCACTGCCCACGCCTGGGAGGGGCTCATCACAGAGGCCGCTTAAAGGACTTGGAGGAGAGCTGATTGGCTTGGGGGCATGGTGCCCACCCTGGAAGGGCGGGACAGTGTAGGCGGACCCCGGACAGTGTTGACTGACAGGCCCGGGTTCCTCCAGGAACTGTGGGGGCGGGGCCAGTCATCACAGGGACCAGCGAAGTTGCGGGCTGCCCTGCAGGGGTGCTGGGTGCTCATCATGGGCAGGAACCTCCGCCAGGAGTGGGAGGGGGCTCCCTGCGGGCTCCAGAACACCGGCAGCCCTAAAACCCAGCCAGGCTGCGGAAGGACCAGCCTACCTGGGGGCGGACACTCAGAATCAGCCCTACTGTGACAGAGGCCCCACCACGCACCAAGACCAGCTAGAATATAGACTATAGATTGTAAAGTCCTGACCAAGAAAAAGAGGCAGCATCAGGAAAGGGATTGCTGCCAATCTCAAGCACCTGAGCTATACTGAGAGCAATATGAACTATTAATCCCCAACATATCCTTTGCAAAAGATAATTCTCACATATTCTTAATCCCTACCATACCTCAATCCACCTAAATACCCAAGACCCTCCCCCTACTCTTGAATTAAAGTCTACTCACTCTGTGGCTATAACGCATTCCCAGTCCTCAATCTAAGTATTCCTCCCTTCCCCAGCCATTCTAAACCCTTTCTTTATTCTTTTCTTCCTTCCTCTTTTTTTTTTTTTTTTTTTATTTTTTTTTTT
>PVIW01018532.1:0-11439 GCA_004026585.1 Noctilio leporinus | reverse complement strand
GTCTATGTCTTTCTTAAAGTCTTCCAAGATTTTCCTTATATATTTCGGAGCTCCTATGTTGGGTGTGTATATGTTTATCAGAGTTATTTCTTCTTGATGGATTGTTCCCTTAAGTATTATGAAATGTCCATCTTTGTCCCTTTTTATGTCCTTCATTGTAAAATCTATTTTATCTGAAATCAGTATTGCTACTCCAGCTATTTTTTTCATGTCCATTTGCTTGATATATAGTTTTCCATCCCTTCACTCTCAATCTGTGTCGATCTTTTGTTCTGAGGTGGGTCTCTTGAAGACAGCATATATGTGGGTCATGTTGTCTTATCCATTCGGCTATCCTATGTCTTTTGATTGGTGCATTTAATCCATTTACATTTAAGGTGATTATTGATTGATACTTATTCATTGCCGTTTTCTCCCTTTGTGTCTGTATTCCTCTTTGGCTTTCTCTGTTTCTTCATTTTATTTGTTTATTTATTTTTATAGCAGACCCTTTAGCATTTCTTGCAGTGCTGATTTGGTAGAGATGTGTTCTTTTAGTCTTTTTTTTGTCTGGGAATCTCCTTATTTCTCCTTCTATCTTGAATGAGAGCCTTGCTGGGTAGAGTATTCTTGGTTGCAGGCCTTTGTTTACCATGACTTGAAAAACTTTTTGCCATTCCCTTCTGGCTTGAATTGATTCTGTTGAATAATCATTTGATAGCCTTATTGGAGCCCCTTTGTATGTTATTTGTCTTTTCTATCTTGATGCTTTTAGGATTCTCTCTTTGTCTTTGAAATTAGCTGTTTTAATAATAATGTGCCTTGGTGTTGGTCTGTTTGGGTTGATCCTCATTGGGACCCTCTGTGCTTCCTGAACTGGATTAATGTTTTCACTCATCATGTTAGGGAAAGTTTCTATCATGACTTTTAAAAATATGGAACGCTTCATGAATTTTCATGTCATCCTTGCGCAGGGGCCATGCTAATCTTCTCTGTATCGTTCCAATTTTAGTATATGTCCTGCCGACGGGAGCACCATTTTATTTTGTTTTTAAAGCACGCCCTTTAGCATTTCTTGGTAGAGATGTATTCTTTTATCCTCCTTTTGTCTGGGAAATGTTATTTTTCCTTTCATTTTGAATGACTGCCTTGCTGGGTAGAGTATTTTTGATTACAGGCCTTTGTTTCTCATGACTTGGAATATTTTTTGCCATTCCCTTCTGGCTTGTATTGTTTCTGTTGGACAATCATTTGATAACCTCATTGGAACCCCCTTATATGTTATTTGCTGTTTCTCTCTTGATGCTTTTAGGATTCTCTCTTTGTCTCTGAAATTTGCCATTTAATTTTAATGTGCCTTGGAGTGGGTCTGTTTGGGTTGATCTTCACTGGGACCCTCTGTGCTTCCTAAACTTGAGTGATGTTTTCACTCATCATGTTAGGGAAATTTTCTATCATTGCTTTTTTGAACAGGTTTTCCATTCCTTGTTTCTCTTCTCCTTCTGGTATCCATATGATACGGATATTATTGCATTTCATGTTTTCCTGCAGGTCTCTTAAAACCTCTTCATTGTTCAGCCTTTTTTTCATTCTGTTGCACTATCTTGGAATATTTTTCTAGGTGGTCCTCCAACTCACTGATCCAGTCCTCTGCTTCATCTAGCCTATTGTTGATTCCTTCTACTGTACTCTTTTATTCAGAAATTGTATTCTTCATTTCCTCCTGGCTCTTACTGATAGTTTTTATATCCTTTTTAATGCTGGTGTAGCTCTCAGTAAGTTCCTTGTAGCTTCCCTGGAGTTCTTTTTAGTTCCCCTGGAGTTGTTTATAGTTTTGCTTGAGCTGGCTGTGCTCATTGAGCTTCTGTATCATCATTGTTTTGAATTCCATATCTGATTGTTTGTTTGCCTCTGTTTCATTTAGTAATCTTTCTTGGGATTCTTCCTTTCCTTTTGATGATAGATTGATTCTTTTTTCCCCCATTTTGGGTGTCTGTTGTTGCTTCTTTTTTTCTTGAGTTAATCTACTTTGATTCCCTGACTTTGTGGAGCACCCTCCTGTGTTAGGAGATTTGTGGAGTTCAGTGTTGCAGTCTCCTAGATTTCCTGTACTGTTGTTCTTGTGGTGGCCTTTATGTCGTTAACTTGGGTTGTGTTGTTGTATTTTGGATTGGTTGTGTATGTTGCTCCTTTCCTTCCATTTGACTGATTGAAAGACATTCCTATCCTTTCTCATACAGTTTTTGAGCTGCTCCTAAAACAGAACCACAAGTCCAGGCAAAATAAGCAAACCTTCAGAAATATCTTTTTCCTTTAATCCTCCTTTTGACTGCTTATGAATGTAGCTATGCACCCATGCCCTCCAAGGTAATCCCAGCTTTTAATCACACCCTGAGCTGCAACTGAGCCAGTCTTAAGATGGATGTAGATATGATAAGATTGTTGTACAAGGGGAAAAATGATTAAGTTGACTAACATGTAGATAATTTTGAAGTGTGCAAAGGAGTAGCAAAGACAGCAGGGATATGAGAGAAAGCCTACTTATCTATTCTATAGAAATGAGGAGGGGTGAATTGGAAAGCATTAAGTGCTAGTGAACCATATAAGCCTATATATATAGTTGCCACATCTACCTCCCTGTTCACCTTTAATGATCTCTGATCGGTCCAGGTGGAGCCAGGACCTGTTTGCTTTTAGCAGGAAAAAAAGTAAAATAAAAAATAAATTAAAAAATGTGTAGTCCCTAGTAGCATACACACACACACACACACACACACAAGAAAGAAAGAAAGGAAGAAAGAAAGCAAGCAAGCAAGCATTCAGGTGTCTGGGGAAGGAAGGAAATCTTAGATTGAAGACTGGGAATGAGTTGTAGCAGGAGAGTGAGTAGACTTTTAAACAAGAGTAGGAGGAGGGTCTTGGGTGTTTAGGTGGATTGAGATTGGGGAATGGTAAAAATATGTGAGTTGGGATATACTATGGTGTAAACAGTATTTACTTAAAATGCACTAATTGTGAGGGTTGGAAGTATGTTTTGAAAAGGATATGTTAGGGATTAATAGTTCATGTAGCTCTCGGTGTAACTGAGGTGCTTGAGATTAGCAGTGATCCATTTTCTGAGTCTGCCTCTTTTTCTTGGTTAAGTCTCTGCAGTCTACAGTCTAGCTGTGTGGTCTTGGAGTGGCAGGGCCTATGGTTGTCACAGTCAGGGATGATTCTGAGTGTCAGCCCTCAGGTCGGCTGAGCCTCTAGTAGCCTAGCTTGGTTTCTGCGCTGCTGGTGTTTTGGGGCCCTCCCTTCTCTCACTGGTTCTGTGTGAAGACCTGCAGGGTGCTTCTGTGGTGTCTATGGCTGCTCCTCCCCCTCCAGTTCCTGGAGGAGGTTCCTGCCTGTGATGGGCACCTGGCTCCAATGCTGGGTGTCCTGCAACCTTGCTGGCTCCTGTGATGGCTGGCCCTACCCCCACAGCTCCCGGACGAGGTAGCCCCTGTCTGCTAACAGTGACTGGCTCCCCTGAGGTCTAATGCTAACCCTCCAAGCTGGCCAGCTCTTTGAGGAGTTTTTCACCATGTCCTCTGTGATGCATGCCTGGCTCCCCAGAGGGTCCACAGTGCAGCCTGCTGTCTAATGCTACTCCTCCCCCTCCAACTCCTCTAGGAGGCCTTTATTGCCTGCAATGGGTGGGCCAGTTGCACCAGCTGCAAGTTCCTTGCATGAAGTTTCAAGATTTTGTGGGACCTGCGTGCTTGTCTGGGAGTGCAGGGTTGGACCTTCCTCCCTGCTGGGGTTCCGAGCCGCCCTCTCCCAGGTGGTGCAGTGGCACAGCTTTTGGCCCTCTGGCTGCTCCTGCAGGTGCATTTCCCTGCTTCCCTACTCCTGCTCCTGAACGTCTTCTTCTCCTCCATTTCTGGCCTAGGGAGGAGCTTCCTCTCTCAATCTCCAGAGTGAGACTCTCACCCACTCCCTCCCCTGTAGGAGTTCAATTCCTCATTCTCCCCTGAGTTTGTACTAACTATCCACACTTCACTGCTCAGATTTCTAGTCACCAGGGAGCCTGGAGCTCTATGCACTTTGAGATACCTCTCTGGTCAGAGCTGCCACTGCCAGAGCCGACCTTGGCCCTCTGGCAGGTTTAGAACTGTCTCACTTGCTCTCCTGTAGGTCTGCGCAGCCTCTGGTCTGTGCACCCCTGAGTTCAGATGCTTACTGCTCCAATTCTTAGGGACCTGCAGATATCTTGTGATCCGTACCTTATCCTCCAGCTGCTCTGGCACTTGAGAATGCCATCAGCGCTGCTCTCTACTCTGTCTCCATCTTTTCTCCCTCTGTGCATATATATTTTTTTTTTGAGAAGTGTCTATTGAGTTTTTTTGTTTGTTTGTTTTTTACCTACTTCTTAATGGGATTGTTTATTTTTTGTAAATTTATATTTTTTAAAGATAAATTTTTCATATTAAACCTTTATCAGATGTATCATTGGTGAATATATACTCCCAGTCAGTGAGTTGTCTTTTTATTTTGCTGATGGAGTACTTTGCTGTGAAAATATTTTTAGTTTGATGCAGTCCCATTTGTTAGTTTTTTCTTTTGTTTCCCTTTCCTGAGGAGATATATAAGAAAAAAATGTATTGGTATGACAAATGTCTGAGAATTTACTGCCTACATTTTCTTCTAGGGTTTTTATGATTTTGAGTCTAACATTTAAATCTTTAATCCATGTTGAGCTTATTTTTGTGTATGATGTAAGAATGCAACTTCATTTTTTTGCACATATCTCTCCAATGTTCCCCACAACAGTTACTGAATTATGTTTATCCCATTGTTTGTTTTTGCCTGATTATCAAATAATAGTTGAGCATAAAAATGTGGGTTTATTTCTGAGCTCTATTGTATTCTATTGATCTATGTGTATGTTTTTATACCAGTAACATGCTGTTATGATTACTATGGCTTTGTGTTATAGTTTGATAACAGGTAGTGTAATTCCTCCAACTTTGCTTTATTATTATCAAGATTTATGTGGCTATTTAAGTTCTTTTCTGGTTACATATAAATTTTTGGAATATTTGTTCTATTGAGAGTTCTGTGAAATATGCAATTTGTATCTTGATAGGAATTTTTTTTTTTTTTTCAATGTATGGTTACGTTTCACCTGCCTCCAGCCACAGACCTGACTGGAGACCTGGTTTGCAACCTGGTTATGTGCCCTGGCTGGGGAATCGAACCTGCAACCTTTGGGTTCGCAGGCCAGCACTTTAACCACTGTGCTACCAGCCAGGGCTATTGATAGGAATTTTGTTAAAGCTTTTGATTCCTTTGGGCAGTGTGGACATTTTAATGATATTAATTCTTCCTACCCATGAACATTGTATATGTTTCAACTTATTTGTGTCCTTTTAAATTTCTTCCTCAAGTGTCTTGAAATTTTCAGAGTATAGGTCTTTTACATCCTAGGTAAATTTATACATAAAGAGTTTTTTGGATGAATTTTAAATGAGATTGTTTTCTTAGTTTCCCTTTCTGATAGTTCATTTTTGGTGTATAAAAACACAACTGTTCATTTACAAGTTCTAGTAGATTTTTGTAGAATAGTTAGGGTTCTCCATATACAGTAGCATGTCATGTACAACTAATGACACTTTAACTTGTTCCTTCTTCATTCGGATGCTTTTGTTTCTTCTTTTCTGATTACTTTGGCTAGTACTTTCAGTACTATGTTGAATATGAAATGGTGAAAGTGGACATTTTCCCCTTATTCCCAATCTTAAGGAAAATGCTTTTACTCATTGTCCAATGAGTATGATGTTGGATTTAGGTTTGTTATAATTGCCCTTTATATGTTGAGGTATATTCATTCTATTCCCATTTTGCCGAGAGATTGTATTATAAATGGTCTTTATCAAATGCTTTTTCTGCCTCTATTTACATATATGAACATGTGATTTTTATGCTTCATTGTGTTTTTGTGGTGTATCATGGAAATAACTTATGGATCTTGTACCAACCTTGCATCCCCAGAATAAATTCCACTTGACCATGGTGTATTGATGTTTTACTGTTTTGCTGTATCCAGTTTACTAATATTTTGTTGACTATTTTATCATCTATGTTGTCAGGCATATTGACCTAACTTTGTTATTTGTAGTGTCTTTATCTGGTTTTGGAATTAGGATAATATGGGCCTCATAAAATGAGCTTGGGATTCTTCCCTCCTTTTGGATGTTTTAGAATAGTTTGAGAATGTATAACTGTTAGTTATTCTTTAATGTTTGGTGGAATTTGCCTATGAAGCCATCCAATCCAGGACTTTAGTTTATTAGCAGTTATTTTTATTACTGTTTCAATTTTACTAATTGCAATCAGTCTTTTTAGATGATCTGATTCTTCCTGATTCAGTTATGGAAGATTGTATGTTTCTAGGACCTTATATCCATTGCATCCAGATTGTCAAATTTGTTGGTATATAGCTCTTCATAATATTTTCTTACAGTGCTTTGTATTTCTTTGGTGTCAGTGCTCCTTTTCTTTCATTTATTATTTTATTTATTTGGGTTCTCTTTCTTTTTTTTTTTTTTGATGTGGTTAAAGGCTTGTCAATATTGTTTATGTTTTCAAAAAAGCAGCTCTTGATTTCTTTGATCTTTTGTATTGTTTCTTAGACTGTGTTTCATTTATTTCTGCTCTAGGTTTTATTATTTTCTTTCTTCTACACTGCTTGGGATTAGTTTATTATTGTTTTTCTAATTCCCTTAAGTGTTAATTCAGATTGTTGATATAAGATTCTTGTTTCTTAACTTAGGCCTGTAATGCTGTGAACATTCATCTTAAGACCGCTTTCTCTGTGACCCATCAGTTTAGGGGTATTATTTTCTCATTTTCATTTATATCAAACTATATTTCTATTTTACTTTGAATTTGTTAGTTTCTTTATTTTGTAACATGTTATTTAGCCACTATGTCTTTGTGTGTTTTTCACTTCTTTTCTTGTGATTGATTTCTAATTTTACACTATTATGGTCAGAGAATATGCTTGATATGATTTTAATCTTCCTCAATGTATTAAGATTTTCTTTGTGTCCTTACATATGTTCTGCCCTAGAAAAAGTTCATGCGCATATTCTTATGCTTGGATTGAAAGGCTTTGAAGGTGTTAATTAATTCTATTTGATCTCATGTGTATTTTAAGGCTGCAGATTTCTTGTTTGATTTGCTTCTGGAAGAGCTATCCATTGATGTCAATGGGGTCTAAAATCCCCTAATATGACAGTATTATGGTCAATCTCTCCCATTATTTCCATCAAGATTTGCTTTATATATTTATGTGCTCATATGTTGGGTGCATAAATATTTACAATGGTTATATTCTCTTATTGGATTGCCTGCTTTATCGCTATGTGGTATCCTTCTTTCTCTTTTACTATAGACTCATTTGTAAAGTTGGTTTCTTCAACTATAAGTGTTGCCATCCCAACTTTTCCCTTGCATGAATCTTTTTCTGTCGTTTACTTTTAGTTTGTGTTTATCTTTCATCCTGAGGTGGATATCTTGTAGACAGCATATGTGTGGGCCTTGTTTTCTTATCTATTCAGTTACTCTATGTCTTTTGATTGACACATAAGCTATTTACATTTAAAGTGATTATTGGTAGATATGTATTTATTGCCATTTTATTCTTTATAACTCTACTCCTCAGCTTGTTTCTTCTTTTTGTCATTCTTCTTCTTTTTTAAAAAATATTTTTTATTTATTTTACTATTACAGTTGTCCCATTTTTTCCTCCCCTTTGGCCCCCTCTACCCCATACCCGATTTCCTCCAGCAATGCCCCCCTTAGTTCATGTCCATGTGTCATCCATATAAGTTCTTTGGCTTCTCCATTTCCTTTATTTTTCTTAACATCCCCCTGTCTATTCTGTAACCACCAATGTGTACTTTTATTTTTTTCCTTTAGCATCCAGACAATTCACCATTTAATTACTGCCTTCTGTCAGCTTCTCATACCATATTAATACAAAGTTTTCTTTTCATTATTTCAAAATGCCTACATTAATTCATTTGTAAAGAATTACTCTTTTACATAATATGAATTGCAATATTACCAAACACATGCAAAAATACATTTACACACACATATATATTTATACCTATTTAAAGCATATACTGGATTTTGAAGAGTTAATACAAAAAAATTAAAATATGCCAATAGCTTACATAATTATTATATGTTAAATGATAGTATTTTAGATATATTGTAGCAAGATTAAGCAGTTTTTTCTTATTTA
The DNA here is from genome assembly GCA_004026585.1 of Noctilio leporinus. NCBI lineage: Eukaryota > Metazoa > Chordata > Mammalia > Chiroptera > Noctilionidae > Noctilio > Noctilio leporinus. The sequence continues at coordinate 3,179 of PVIW01018532.1, read as the reverse complement.
CTACTTACTTTACTCTAGAATGCTATTTTTGTGAAATATATCATAGAAATTGTGTGTTGCAGAACTCTCTTTTTGAAAGTTGTCCTAAGGACAGTGTCAAGGCCATAGTAAAACATGAATTTGGTTTTTGAGTCAGATCCTCCCCCCTCCAATAATACAACTCAACTTTATTTTAAGCTACTGGAACTACAAATTATTCTTTTTGGAGTTTTCCTTCTTAAATAGTAGATTGATTTTTTTTTTTTTTTTTTGGCTGTGCACAGGTCCTACTTCTTTCAATACCATCTTTTTTGCTGCATGTATTTTACAAGTTGAAGCCTTTAGAAATAATGGTACTTGCAATGCTCAACTGGTCCCCAGAGTAGAAATTATGTCTAATAAGTGGAGGTAAAAAATAAAAAGCCCTAGGATTTAAATAATTTTGTAGAATAGTATTCTAGCTAATTTTTGAACTTGTGGTTGACTTTCTGTGTGGTTCTAAACTAACACCTGAACTATTTAAGAGTCTGTTGAGGTAGAGATTAGGTATGTTCACATTTCAATAATAAAGTTTACTATAGTATTAATTCCTTTTCCCAAGTGTCCTCAGTTTGGGGGCCTTCATAACTGGAAATGTATATGTCCATGATTTAGTTAAAAGTAATCTCATCTAATTTACATGCTAATATGAGAATATATATTGCCTATATACACAAACCATATAGTTTAGTAGTTTGCAACTTCCATCCAAATTGGTCTTCATTCTCAGCATCTTTTCAAACCTAAAGATTGACTAATTTCTTTCTTTCTTTCTGCTATATAGAATTCCATTGTGTAAATGTACCAAAGTTTTTTGATCCAATCATCCAATGATGGGCACTTAGGCTGTTTCCAGCACTTGGCTATTGTAAATAGTGCCGCTATGAACATAGGGGTGCATAGGTTCTTATGAATTGGTGTTTCAGGATTTGTTGGGTATAGTCCAAGTAGTGGAATTGCTGGATCAAAAGGCAGTTCCATTTTTAGTTTTTTAAGGAAACGCCATACTGTTTTCCACAGTGGCTGCACCAGCCTACATTCCCACCAACAGTGTATGAGGGTTCCCTTTGCCCCACATCCTCGCCAACACTTGTTGTTTGTTGATTTGCTGATGATTGCCATTCTGACAGGTATGAGGTGGTATCATATTGTAGTTTTAATTTGCATCTCTCTGATGGCTAGTGATGTTGAGCATTCTTTCATATGCCTCTGGGCCCTTTGTATATCTTCCTCAGTGAGTTGTCTGTTCAGGTCCTTTGCCCATTTTTTAATTGGGCTGTCTGACTCCCTGGTGTTGAGTCACATTAGTTCTTTATATATTTTGGAGATCAGACCCTTGTCTGAGGTATCATTGGCAGTTATGTTTTCCCATACAGTTGGTTCCCTTTGAATTTTGCTGATATTTTCTTTAGCTGAACAGAAACTTTTCAATTTGATGGAACTGGAGAGTATTATGCTTAGTGAAATAAGCCAGTCAGTGAAGGACAAATATCATATGATCTCACCCATTACGGGACAATAATGAGCAAAACTAACAACAAGCAAAACAGAACCAAGTATATGAATACAAGGAATAGGCCTTCAGTGGTCAGAGGGAAAGGGGTTGGGGGGAGTGGGGAGGCAGAGGCAAGAAAGGGGAGCAGCTTAGACAAGAACCTAGTATGGGGGAACCATGCACATGGACAACAGGTGGGATTGACTTTGGGGGGAATGGGTGGGTGGGGAGGGGTATGGAGGGGAGCAAAAAGGGGATGGATGTAATACAACAGCAATAAAATTTAAAAAATCAATAAATAAAAATAAAAAAGATTGACTAATTTCACATCACACCAATGACTAGTTGGTTGATATTTAAAACATAAATTGCTAACAAAATCTGTATATTACACACCCACAAATAAGCATATATTTTGTAACAGTGAATAAAAAAGATATTCTTCTTAAATGATGCCCTTTAACATTCCTTGTAATAGTTTTGTTGTAATGACTCCTTTAGCTTTTTCTTATCTGGCAAGCTCTTTAATTCTCATTCAATTTAAAATAATAGTCTTGTTGGATAAATTAATCTTGGTTGTAGATCTTTGCTGTTCATCACTTAGAATGCTTCATGCCAATCCATTCTGGCTTGAAATGTTTCTGTTGAGGAATCAGATATCATTCTTATTGGACATCCCTCATAGGAACTTACTGTTTTCTTCTTGATGCTTTTAAGATTCTTACTTTGTCTTTTAAGTTTGTCATTTTTAATTATGATGTATGTTGGTGTAGGCCTCTGTGGGTTCACCTTATTTGGGGCTCTCTCTACTTCCTGGGCTTGTTTATCTTTTCACTTCCCCAGGTTAGGAAAAATGTCGGTCATTATTTCTTCAAGTATGTTCTTGATCCCTTGCTCTTTCACTTCTTCTGGTACTTCTATAATGTGGTTATTGTTTTACTTCATATTGTCCCAAAGACTACTTAAACTATATTAATCTTTTTAGCTTTTTTTTAAATAATCCTCACTCAAGGATGTTTTATCAATTTTAGAGGAAGACGAGGGGTATGTGTGTGTATGTGTGTGTGTGAGTGAGAGAGAGAGAGAGAGAGAGAGAGAGAGAGAGAGAGAGAGATGTGAGAAAAACATCAATAGCTTGCCTCCCTTTTGCACCCCAATTGGGGATTGAACCCATGACCTTTTGGTGTGTGGGATGATGCTCCAACCAACTGAGCCACTAGGTCAGGGCAAATTATATTTTCTCTTTGCTGCTATGATTGGCTGTCTTCGGCTACCCTGTCTTCTAAATTGCTGATTCAATCCTATGCTTCATCAAACTTACTGTTTTTTTTTCCTTCTAGTGTAGTCTTAAATTTAGATATTGTATTCTCCATCTCTGATTTGTTATTTTTTATGGCTTCTGTGTTATTTTTCATGCTGTTGTACTTCTCACTAAGATCCTTAAGCATTCTCTTTTTTTTTTTATTCTTTTTTTTTCTTTTAATTTTATTGTTGTTGTATTACATCCATCCCTTTTTTTCTCCCCTCTGTCCCCCTCCCCACCCACCCTTTCCCCCCAAAGTCAATCCCACCTGTTGTCCATGTCCATGGTTCCTTTATACTAGGTTCTTGTCTAAGCTGCTCCCCTTCTTTGCCTCTGCCTCCCCCTCCCCCCTACCCCTTTCCT
>PVIW01018531.1:0-11439 GCA_004026585.1 Noctilio leporinus | reverse complement strand
CAGACCCTTGTCTGAGGTATCATTGGCAATTATGTTTTCCCATACAGTTGGTTCCCTTTGAATTTTGCTAATATTTTCTTTAGCTGAACAGAAACTTTTCAATTTGATATAGTCCCATTTGTTGATTTGTTCTTTGATTTCCTTTGCCCTTGGTGAAGTATCAGTAAACATATTTTTGCGTAGGATATCCGAAAGTTTATTGCCTATATTTTTCTCCAGGACCTTTATGGTGGCACTGCTTATGTTTAAATCTTTTATCCATCTTGAGTTTATTTTGGTGTATGGTGTAAGTTGGTGGTCTAGTTTTATCTTTTTGCATGCTGCTGTCCAGTTCTCCCAACACCATTTGTTGAAGAGACTGTTTTTACTCCATTGGATGTTCCTTCCCCCTTTGTCAAATATGAGTTGACCATAGAGTCCTGGGTTAATTTCTGGGCTCTCTATTCTTGAACCCCAATTTTTTTCCACAAGGCTTGAAGGTGATTGCTGATGTTCACCTTGATGTTTTGGGAGAAGTAATTGTACCATGGATGAAGCGAGTCGCAAATGGACGTCATTTTATCATCTAACAAGATGGTGCACCAGCACATAATGCCAAAAAGGTGCAAGAATTTCTCAGTGTCATTGTTCCTGAATTCTGGTCAAAGGAAGTCTGGCCACCTAGTTCACCAGATGCAAATCCTTTAGGCTATTATGTATGGAGCATTTGGGAGAGAGAAGTTAATAAACAACCTCATTCAAATAAAGAGGCTGTTAAAGCTAAGATTAGAAATGTTATGATGTCCATGGATGGATAAAGTTAATTAAAGTGTGCTCAAGATTTTGAAGTCAAATTGAGTCTATTATCACAGCAAATGAAGACTTTTAAAAACAATTTAAAAAGTAATGACTATGTTTATGTATTTATGTGTAAGAATAAATTTACTTCAAAATATAACACTTTTGTGGTATATTGTTTATTTTACTAAAACTTGGCCAATTCATCACGAGTACCCTGTAGATATCACTTTATGGTGTCTTTATTGTGTTTCTCCTTGTGAATATTTTACTGTTAACTGCTTTATGTCTTGTTTGCAGTGTGACAAGTACAAGACTGGAGTTATTGATGGGCCTGCATGTAACAGCCTGTGTGTTACAGAAACTCTCTACTTTGGAAAATGCTTATCTACCAAGCCCAGCAATCAGGTATGGACATTAGGAATAAACATTCCAGGTAGATGGTATACTCTCATTTGACCTTAATCTAAAGCACTAGTTAAAGAATTCTTGAACCAACAAAGCTTTAGGACATTTTATATATTCCAATTTTGTGTGCTTTGACTCACTCATCCCACAGATGTTTATTAATCCCCTATTCCATACTTCAGGTACTATTTCAGATACTAGGAATACAGTGGTGATTAAGATAGATAAGGTTACTTCTGTTATGGGTCTTACATTATTCCAGAGGGGTGAGGAATATATGCAGTTGGTAGATAAATAGACGGGCAAGATAATTACAGAATGTGGTATGTTCTGTAAGGGTATACACAGGGTAAATTGATGGGGAATGCTGGCACAAGGATGGTGAAGATGTGCTGTAGGGGAGGTGATCATGGGAGACCTTTCTAAGATAACATTTGAGCTCATGCCTGAATGAAAAATAAAACTATGGACATGGGCAAAGGACAGGATGAGCTAAGTCACAAAAGAAGAACTATAAATAACTGATAAACATAATGAAAAAATGTTCTACTTTACTTATATCAAAAAAACATAGATTAGAACAGTAGAATACTAGAAGAAAGTATAATAAACATCTACACTGATTATCCTTGGGCAGTGGAATACCACATAGTTTTTCAGTGAATCTTTTCTTTTTATTATTTCTAAATTTCCAACATGTTTCTATAGTTACTCTTGTAATTATAGATAAATGTATATTTTAAGTAAACAGTGATAACAATGTTTAAGAGGATTTCTGAACCAAAACCTAACATGTGAACATCCACTGCATGATAGGAACTGTTTAAGATATTGGGAGAGACCACAGAGAACAAGACAGATAAAGCCTCTGGCCTCCTGTGCCTTATATTTCATGTGAAAGAAGAAATAGTAAATGAGTCATTAACTTAACAAATAAGGTCATATTTAGACAGTGCTAAAGGCTATAAAGAAAATAAAATAGGGTGATAGGTTAGAGAGTGACCTGAGGTGGGACAGGGGTCCCATCTGGATGGTTATGGAAGGCCTATCTAAGGTGACACCTAAGCTAGGACTTGGAACATGTGAAGGAGCAACTGTGTGAAGATCTGTGAATTCATTCCAAGCAGAACCAAGAGCAAATGAAGCAGATCATGAAACAGAAATAAGGTTGATAGGTCCAAGGAACAAAAAGAAGCTGAGACATAGGGTACATTCCTGATACCCAGGAATGCATGGTACATGATCAGATTAGAGAACAAGGCCAGGCCTGCTCATATGAAGCCTAACTGGCATGGAAAGGACTTTGGACTTTATTCAAATTGAATTAGAAGGCTTGAGGCAGGGGCGTGATATAATCTGCTTTGCTTGGGTTAACATTATTACTAATATAATCCTATTTGTTGTTTTTATATAAACAAGAGTACACCACTTGGGCTCAAATGCTGGCCTTTTCCCTATTGTGTTACTTTTAGATGGTAGGTAATACAGCAGTGTTACCTTCACATCTCTCTGCTTCAGTTTTCCATCAGGAAATTGAGAAGAACAATGATATCTACTTTATAGGGTTGTTATGAAGAGGAGAATAATAAAATAAATTAGTAGACCAGAGCACATAGTAAACATCATAGAATGTTAGTTTGATAAATTGCTAAGTAGTTAATAGTGACTACTTCTGGGCTATGGGATTAGGGAAAAGACAGAACTTTTCCTTTCATCTTTTTATGTAATTGAACTTCTAAAAAATTGTATCTCTAGATATAAATGCTTACATTAAGAAACAGGAAAGATCTCAAATAAACAACTTAGCTTTACAACTTAAGGAACTAGAAAAACACAATGAAACTCAAAGCTAACAAAAGAAATAATACAGATTATAATAAAGATAAAAGAAATAAAGAATAAGCCCTGGTTGGTGGCACAGTGGAAATGGTGCCGACCTGTGAACCCAAAGGTCACTGGTTCAATTCCTCCCCAGGGCACAGAACCAGGTTGCAAGCCAGGTCTCCAGCCAGGTCCATAGCTGGAGGCAGGTGAAAGGCAACCATACATTGATGTCTCTCTCCCTCTCTGCCTCTCTCCCTTCTTCTCTCTCCAAAAATAATAAATAAAATTATTTTAAAAATAAAGAAAGAATGGAAAAACAATAAAGTCAATGAAACCAAGTTGGTTCTTTGAAAATATCAACAAACTTTTAGCTAAAAGGTTTAAGATAGAGAGAGGACTCAAATTGCTAAAATTAGAAATGAAAGGGGGACGTTAATACTGATTCTACAGATATAAAAATGATTATGTGAGTACTATGAACAATTGTACACCAACAAATTGGATAACCTAGATGAAATAGGCATGGGCAAATTTCTAGAAACAAAATACTTACCAAGAAATAGAAAATCTGAATAGACCTGTTATACCTAGTAAAGAGACTTAATCAGTAATTAAAGTCTCCTAACAAGAAAAACCCTGGACCTATTGGCTTTACCAGTGAATTCTACCCAATGTTTAAGGAACTAACACCAGTTCATCTCAAACTTCCAAAAAAAAATTGAAGGTGCCCTGACTGGTGTGGCTCAGTTGGTTGGACATCATCCCTCAACGCAAAAAGTCACTGGTTTGATTTCTATCAGGGCATATGAACATTCGGTTCTCATTTGGGGTATGTACGAGAGGCAACTCCATGTTTCTCCCTCACATCAATGCTTCTCTCCCTCTTTTTCCTTCCCTCCCCATCTCTCTAAGAATTAAATAAATAAATAAATAAATAAATAGAAGAATTAAAAAGGAAGGAATACTTTCTAATTCATCCTATAAGGCCAGTATTACTCTGATATCAAAGCTGTATAAAGATGCTACCAGAAAACAGATCAGTATCTCTTCTAAACAGTGATGCAGAGGCCCTGGCTGGTAGCACAGTGGATAAGGTGCCGGCCTGCGAACCCAAAGGTCGCAGGTTCGATACCCCAACCAGGGCACATCACCAGGTTGCAAACCAGGTCTCCAGTCAGGTCTGTGGCTGGAGGCAGGTGAAAGGCAACCACACATTGATGTCTCTCTCCCTCTCTGCCTCTCTCCCTTCCCCCTCTTTCTAAAAATAATGAAATAAAATCTTAAAAAAAAAAATAAATAAACAGTGATGCAGAAATCCTCAGCAAAATAATAGCAAACCAAATTCAGTTGTGCAATTAAAAAGGATCATACACATTGATCAAGGGGGTTTATTCCTAGAATTTGAGGATGGTTCAACATAGGAAAATTAGTCAATGTAATACACCATATTAATGGAATGAAGGAAAAAGAGAAGAATCATCTCGATTGATACAGAACATGTATTTGACAAAATTCAGTACCTTTTCATGATAAGAACAATCAACAAATTAGGAATAAAAGGTAACTACTTAACATAGTAAAACTCATATATGAAAAAAACCACACACAGCTAACATCATACGCGATGGTAAAAGACTGGAAGCTTTTCCTATAGGATCAGGACCAGGATTGGGATATCCACTTTCCCCACTTCTGTTCAACAAAATACTAGAAGTTCTAGCTACTAGCCAGATCAATTAGATAAGAAAAAGAAATATTGAGTTGGCCAAAAAGTTCATTTGTTTTCTTTCTGTAAGATAGCTGTAATGACACTCAGTTGTCTTTAACTTCATTTGAAACAGTTATGTTAGATTGTATTGTGACAGCTGTTATATCAGCATGCATTAAAAAAATATCTGCCCTGACTGGTGGCTCAGTGGATAAGGCGCCAGCGTGCAGTCCCAAAGGTCACTGGTTCAATTCCCTAGCCAAGGCACATAATGAGGTTGCAAGCTAGGTTTTCAGCCAGGTCCGTAGCTGGAGGCAGGTGAAAAAGGCAACCATACATTGATGTAAAAAAATAAATAAAATTTTAAAATAAAAATAAATAAAATAATAAAAATGAATAAAAATAAATTTTTTAAAAAATAAAATAAAAAATTAAAATATCAAAATTGGTAAATTTTTGTGTAGCCATTTTAATATTGAAAATAGAAGAAAATATGCAACATTTTTGGCATATTATACTTTATTATTTCAAGAAATGTAAAAACACAACTGAAATGCAAAACAAGATTCATGCAATGTATGGAGAAAGACTGTGATAGATCAAATATGTGGTTTGCAAAGTTTCATGCTAGAGATTTCTCACTGGATAATGCTCCATGGTCATGTAGACCAATTGAAGTTGATAGCGATCAAATTGAGACATTAATTGAGAACAATCAATACTATACTATGTGGGATACAGCTGATATACTTCAAATATCCAAATCAGTACAGTTATTGGTGAAAATGAAAAAAGTGTTTTTTATTTTATGGAAAAAAAATATGTGCTTTTTGGACAACCTAATACAAGACATCCAAATTGAAAAGAGAGAAGTAAAATTGTCCTTGTTGACAAGTGATGTGATCTGATGTAAAAAAATCCCTAAAGATTCCACACAAAAACAATTGTTAGAGCTAATAAGTGAATTCAGCAAAGTAACATGAAACAAAGTCAACACATAAAAAGCAGTTGCGCCCTGGCTGGTGGAGCAGTGGATAGGTGCCGGCTTGTGAGCCCAAAGGTTGCTGGTTCGATTCCTCAGCCAGGGCACATAAACAGGTTGCAAGCCAGATTTCCAGCCAGGTCCATAGCTGGAGGCAGGTGAAAGGCAACCATACATGGATGCTTCTCTCCCTCTCTGCCTCTCTCCTTTCCCCTCTCTCTGGAAATAATAAATAAAATCTTTTTTAAAAAAATCAGTTGCATTTCTATACACTACAATGAGCAACCCCAAAAGGCAATTAAGAAAACCATCCTATTTACATATTATCCAAAAGAATACTTAGTAATTAACCAGGAAGTGAAAGAATTGTACAATGAAAACTTCTGAAAGGAATTAAAGACAAACAAATGGATCACGTACCTTGTTCATGGGTAGGAATGCTGAATATTAAGTTGTTAACATTCCCCAACATGATCTCCAGAGTCAGTGCAATTCCTATCAAAATCCCAATGACAATTTTTGCAGAAATAGAAGAATCCCATCTTAAAATTCATACGGCATCTCAAGGGACCCTGACTTGCTAAAACAATATTGAAAAATAAGTACAAAGCAGGAGGACCCACACTTGTGATTTCAAATTTTACTATTAAAACAGAGTGTCACTGGAATCAAAACCAACATATAAACCAATGAAACAGAATAGAAAGCTCAGAAAAAGACCTCACATATATGACCAAAGGATTTTTAACAAAGATGCTAAGACCATTCAATAGGGAAAGGACTGTCTTCAACAGAAAATAACAAATGTGGCAAGGATGTAGAGAAATTAGAACCCTTGTGTGCTATCGATTAGAATGTAAAATGATACAGCCACTGCAGAAAATAGTACGACAGTTGCTGGGGGATAAAAAAATAAAGAATAACCTTATCTAGCAAGTCCATTTCTGGAACCAAAAGCAGGGTCTTTTTATAAGATTTTATTATTTTTAGAGGGGAAGGGAGAAAGGCAGAGAGGGAGAGAGACATCAATGTATGGTCGCCTTTCACCTGCCTCCAGCTACAGACCTGTCTGGAGACCTGCCCGCAACCTGGTTATGTGCCCTGGGTGGGAATCGAACCTGTGACTTTTGGGTTTGTAGGCCAGCACCAATCCACTGAGCCACATCAGGTAGGGCACGAAAGCAGGATCTTGAATTTGACACCCATGTTTATGTCAACATTATTCACAATAGCTAAAACATGGAAGCAGCCCAGTGTTGGCAGATGAATGGAAATGTGAAATATTTATAATGGAATATTACTCAACTTTAAAAAGGAAGGAAATTCTGACACAGTATCGGTGAATCTTGAGGACATATTGCTAAGTGAAATAAGGCAGTCACACAAAGACAAATTCTGTATGAGATTCCATTTATATGAGGAAGTCAAAATCGTAGAAAATAGAATAGTGATGGCAGGGGCTGGGAGAAAAGGGATAACTAGGAGTTATTGTTTAATGGGTTTAGAATTTCCATCTTACAAGATGGAAAAACTTCTGAAAAGGATGGTGGTGATGGTAGCACAACTTCATTAATGTAATACTACTGAACTGTACACTAAAAATGGTTGAAGAGGCAAATTTTATGGTGTTGTTTTATCATAATAACAAAAATAGAAAAATAAAATTGACAATCATGGTAAGTATATATGAATATTTAGGTAAATATATATAGATTTAGGCATTCTATAATTTTAAAAATTAAGGGAAAAAGCTTTAGAATATGATTTTGAGTTTGCAATTTAAAAAGGAAGTCACAGTCTTAGTGCTTTGTTGCTTGTTTTTGCATGTTTTTAGAGGACACTAAAAATATAGTGGTAGTTTTCTGCTTAGCCCAAAGAATAACTTGCCATTCTTTTTTCACATAGATGTATTTAGGGATTTGGGATAATCTACCAGGGGTTGTGAAATGTCAAATGGAACAAGCACTTCACCTTGATTTTGGAACTGAATTGGAACCAAGAAAAGAAATAGTGTTATTTGATAAACCAACAAGGGGAACTACTGTACAGAAATTTAAAGAAATGGTCTACAGTCTCTTTAAAGTAAGTCTATTCATTCACGTGTTGCTAGTTTGAATTGGTATAATCATCTGGGTGAATTGATAGGACCTCATCCTAAACCACAAAAACGTTGCTCTTCTCTTTGTCCTGTATCAGGGACTCTGTCTTCAGAGATATAATTCAAAGAAAAAATGCATGGAAGATATTTATTTTAACATTATAATGGCTAAAAATGTCTAGGTATGAGAGAGTTCATTAAATAGGTAGGCGGCTATAGAGTTGGACATAGTAACTGATGCAATTTTTTTTAAAGGTGAAATTAATTAGTACAACCTATTTGCAAGTTAGTTTTTTTAATGTTAAAAAAGTCATGCAGATATTAAGTAGAAATATTAAAAGATGAAAATACACTTTTAGAAAAAATCCTTTTTTTCTCATTGTTATTGCTCTTACATTGTCACTCATAATCTTTTTGTTTCTTTGGACAGTTCACATTTTCAGACTGTTCTATCCCAGAGAAGCTTCACAGGGAAATACTTTTTTTTTTTTTTTTAAAGATTTTATTATTTTTAGAGAGAGGGGAAGGGAAAGAGGCAGAGGGAGACATCCATGTATGGTTGCCTTTCACCTGCCTCCAACTACAGACCTGGCTGAAGACCTGGCTTGCAACCTGGTTATGTGCCCTGGCTGGGGAATCAAACCAGCGACCTTTGGGTTTGCAGGCCAGCGCCTTATCCACTGTGCCACCAGCCAGGGCCGGGAAATACTTTTTAACCTTCGTTATTGGAACAATGTAACTTAAATGAAATAATTATGTTAATGTGATACTACAAAATAGTTTTCAGTTGACCCTTCTTATAACTGTATACGAGCACATTACACTGCAATTTTGCAAGTAAATGTACGACTAAGACAAAATAGTGTCTTGGTTACCTGTATTTATGCAGAGTGTAAGAGAGTTATGGGACTTAGGGTGGCCGTTTCTTAACAAGCAGACTTAGCCAAGTTTTACTGCAATTACATAAAATACAGTTCTGCCCTGGCAGGGTGCTTGTTGGTTGTAGCATCATTCTGTACATATACCAAGATTGCAGGTTCCATCCCTGGTCAAGGCACATACCTAGATTGCAGGTTTGATCCCTGGTCAGGGTTCATATGAGAGGCAACCAGTTGGTTTGTCTTCCTCCTTTTTCTCCTCCACCCCACCCCCCCACCCCAAATCAATGAAGATATCCTTAGGTGAGGGAAAGAACATGGTTCTGACCCACTTAGCAACATCACGTAGCATGGTAATAATCACCATAAAGGATATTAGTGCATTTTCCACTTCTGTTTAATTAGCTGAAATTTTATCTCTACAGGCAAAATTGGGTGACCAGGGAAATCTCTCTGAATTGGTTAATCTCATCTTGACAGTAGCTGATGGAGACAAAGACGGCCAGGTTTCCTTGGGAGAAGCCAAGTCAGCATGGGCACTTCTTCAATTAAATGAATTTCTTCTCATGGTGATACTTCAAGATAAAGAGCATACACCCAAATTAATGGGATTCTGTGGTGATCTCTATGTAATGGAAAGTGTTGAATATACCTCTCTTTATGGAATAAGCCTTCCATGGGTCATTGAACTTTTTATCCCATCTGGGTTCAGAAGAAGCATGGATCAGTTGTTCACACCATCATGGCCCAGAAAGGCTAAAATAGCCATAGGACTTCTAGAATTTGTGGAAGATGTTTTCCACGGCCCCTATGGAAACTTCCTTATGTGTGATACTAGTGCCAAAAACCTAGGATATAATGATAAGTATGATTTGAAAATGGTAGACATGAGAAAAATTGTGCCAGAGACAAACCTGAAGGAACTTATAAAGGATCGTCACTGTGAGTCTGATCTGGACTGTGTTTATGGCACGGACTGTAGAACTAGCTGTGATCAGAGTACAATGAAGTGCACTTCAGACGTGATACAACCAAACTTGGCAAAAGCCTGTCAGTTACTCAAAGACTACCTACTGCGTGGTGCTCCAAGTGAAATTCGTGAAGAATTAGAAAAGCAACTTTATTCTTGTATTGCACTCAAAGTCACAGCAAATCAAATGGAAATGGAACATTCTTTGATACTAAATAACCTAAAAACATTACTGTGGAAGAAAATTTCCTACACAAATGACTCTTAGTTCATTTGGACATTGTGACCATTATGGGAAACTTTAACACTTAGAAAATTTTAAGCATTTTAAAAAATGGCTGATTCAAATCCCTGCCAGTTAAACAAAATTCCTCTCCCCTGGTCCTAAGAAGCCCTGGTTCATTTCCCAGTACATTCACTGTGTAACTATTTTGACTGAAAATAATGCTGTGAAGCCTCATCCCATAAACATGAAGTGAGAGTCTTTTGTAGATTTGTTAGCCAAAATACCACTGCTGGAAACATTGTTTGCATTGAAGCTGCTGTTTAAAATTTATACATAAATTTACTAATGTCTTAGCATGGTCAAGTTTGCACATTAACAGAAATGAAGTCTGCAAAACAGATAAATTAAAATTACTCATTTATAAACAGATGTTAATATGCTTTGTTGTATTAGACTTTAAACACATTTCAACTCAAACACCAAACTACATGACTCAATGTTTTGAGCTCTTCCAGAACCTTTAAAATTCAAAACCTAAACCTATCAAGAAGTGTTCTCTTTAGCATCACACTATTGCCATTTTTAGAAAATGGATTAAGCTTTCCATCTTAGATTCCAATGGTTCATCCTGGTATTAACCAGCCAGTCCTTCCAAAATAGATGACTATCTTAGGTGGGAGGGGAGAGGAGGCAAAGATGGGGAGCAGTTTAGTCAAGGAACTAGCATGAAGAACAGACATGGACAAGTGGGATTGCCTTAGGTGGGGAGTGGGTGGGTGGGGAAGGGGACAGAAGGGATAGATGTAAAACAATAAAATTAAATGGAAAAAAAAAAAAAAAGAAAGAAAAAGACTATCTGAAAGCCACAGACCCAATCCAGATCCATTACCCTGCATTTATGAATTATGGAGAAATGAGTGAGAGGACTCTGAAGTCATAAAACTTGAGTAATTTGACATTTTCAAACAGTTTTTCCTATTGGTCAAAGGGCTATTTATCCAGCTAATATTTCATGTAAACCAGATGTACAAAGATTTGCTCCTCTTTTGTGATTTTTCATGTTTATCAAGACCTGGGATATACTTTCAACATCTCCCTAAAATGAAACATCTTATAAGAGGAAAGATTTCATCTGATTAAAATATCTTAGTGACCTTCATTGAACAGCTTTCTCTCAAAAAATTAAAGCCCTGATTAACACCACTTTTATTTCAAGTTATATACTTTGAAGGTACCTATTTTTTCTTCCCACAAATCATCTGGTTACAATAAATGAATCAAAGAAATATTTCTTGATGGAAATCAGTATGTTGCTTGCCAACTTTTAAGGGAGAACTGTACATCCTACAATGTGAGGGATAACACATACCAAAGCTGAAGCCCAAGCAGCAAGTGTGAACTTTTGAGTTAATATGCAAAACTTGTTTTTCTAGATAAAGCTTTACTTGTTTCTCAAAGAAAAATAACGTCAACTTCACTTCAGTGTTTCCTACAGTTTCACTAACGAGATTAACACCAGAAATAATTATCAAGTTTATTGTTTTTCTCAGAAAAATCTTCATAGAAAA
>PVIW01018530.1:0-11457 GCA_004026585.1 Noctilio leporinus | reverse complement strand
TGATATATAGTTTTCCATCCCTTCACTCTCAATCTGTGTCGATCTTTTGTTCTGAGGTGGGTCTCTTGAAGACAGCATATATGTGGGTCATGTTGTCTTATCCATTCGGCTACCCTATGTCTTTTGATTGGTGCATTTAATCCATTTACATTTAAGGTGATTATTGATTGATACTTATTCATTGCCATTTTCTCCATTTTCTCCATTTGTGTCTGTATTCCTCTTTGGCTTTCTCTGTTTCTTCATTTTACTTTTTTACTTATTTTTATAGCAGACCGTTAGCATTTCTTGCAATGCTGGTTTGGTAGAGATGTATTCTTTTAGTCTTCTTTTGTCTGGGAAACTCCTTATTTCTCCTTCTATCTTGAATGAGAGCCTTGCTGGGTATAGTATTCTTGGTTGCAGGCCTTTGTTTCCCATTACTTTAAATACATTTTGCCATTCCCTTCTGGCTTGAATTGTTTCTGTTGAATAATCATTTGATAGCCTTATTGGAGCCCCTTTATATGGTATTTGTCGTTTCTCTCTTGATGCTTTTAGGATTCTCTCTTTGTCTTTGAAATTAGCCATTTTAATAATAATGCGCCTTGGTGTTAGTCTGTTTGGGTTGATATTCATTGGGACCCTCTGTTCTTCCTGAACTTGATTAATGTTTTCACTCATCATGTTAGGGAAATTTTCTATCATGACTTTTTTGAACAGGTTTTTCATTCCTTGTTTCTCTTCTCCTTTTGGTATCCCTATGATACGTATGTTGTTAGGTTTCATGTTGTCCTGCAGCTCTCCTAAACCCTCTTCAATCTTGTTCTGCTTTTGTTTTTGTTCTCTTGTACTGTCTTGGAGTATTTGTCTACATTATACTCCAACTTGCTGATCCTGTCCTTTGCTTCCCCTAGCCTACTGTTGATTTCTTCTACTGTATTCTTCAATTCAGAAATTGTATTCTTCATTTCCTCCTTGCACTTATTGATAGTTTCTATGTCCTTTTTCATGTCATTATAGCTCTCAGTAAGTTCCTTGTAATTTCCCTGGAGTTCTTTGTAGTTCTCCTGGAGTTGTTTATAGTTTTCTTTTTTGTGGCTGAGCTCATTGAGCTTCTGTATCATCATTCTTTTGAATTCCTTATCTGATACTTTGGGTGCCTCTGTTTCATTTGGTGGTCTTTCTGGGGATTCTTTCTTTCCTTTTGGTGATGGACTGATTCTTTTTTTCCCCATTTTGGGTGTGTGTTGTTCCTTGCTTTTTATGTTTTTTTATTTTTTCCTTGGATTAACTTGCTTTGCTTCCTTGCCTTAATTGAGCACCCTTCTGTGATAGAAGATTTGTGGAGTTCAATGTTGCATTCTCCCAAATTTTCTCCACTTGTTCTTAGTATGTCATTTATTTTGGCTCTTTGGTTGTATTCTGGACCTGTGAGCTTTTAGCAGGAAAAAAAGAAAAGAAAAAAAGATAATAATAATAAGAAGAAAGGGTTTAGATGGCTGTTCACCCTTAATAATCCCTGATTTGTGCAGATGGAGCCAGGACCTGAGGACTTTTAGCATTATATATATATATATATATATATATATATATATATATGATAATCAAAAAGGGTTTAGGTGGCTGTTCACCCTTACTGATCCCTGATTGGTCCAGGTGTAGGCAGGACCTCTGGGCTTAAATCAGAGAGAGAAAAAAAAGATTTAAAATAAATTAAAAAAGAAAAATAAACTAGGAAAAGAGAAAACAATATTAATAAAGAAAGGGTTTAGGTGTCTGTTCACCCTTTATGATCTCTGATTGGTCCAGGTGGAGCCAGGATCTGTGGGCTTTAACAGGAAGAAAAGAAAAACGAATAAAAATAATGAGCAAAACTAACAACAAGCAAAACAGAACCAAGTATATAAATACGAGAAATAAGCCTTCAGTGGTCAGGGGAAAAGGGGTTGGGGGGAGGGGGCAGGGGGGAGGCAGAGGCAAGAAAGGGGAGCAGCTTAGACAAGAACCTAGTATAAAGGAACCATGGACATGGACAACAGGGGGGATTGACTTTGGGGGGAATGGGTGGGTGGGGAGGGGGACAGAGGGGAACAAAAAGGGGATGGATGTAATACAACAACAATAAAATTTAAAAAAAAAATTAAAAATAAGAAGAAAAAAAAGGGAAGAAAAGAATAAAGAAAGGGTTTAGGTAGCTGGGGAAAGGAGGAATACTTAGATTGAGGACTGCGAATGCTTTGTAGCCAGAGAGTAAGTAGACTTTAAATCAAGAGTAGGGGGAGGGTCTTGGGTATTTAGGTGAATTGAGATGGGTGGGGGGGATTAAAAATATGTGAGAAGTAACTTTTGAAAAGGGTATGTTAGGGATTAATAGTTCATGTAGCTCTCAGTATAACTCAGGTGCTTGAGATGAACAGCAATCCATTTCCTGAGGCTGCTTCTTTTTCTTGGTCAGATCTCTGCAGTCTACAGCCTAGCTGGTCTTGGAGTGGCAGCGCCTATGATTGTCACAGTCAGGGCTGATTCTGAGTGTCAGCTCCCAGGTAGGCTGGGCCTTCAGTAGCCTAGCTGGGTTTTAGGGCTGCCGGTATTCTGGGGCCCACAGGGTGTCCCGTCCAACTCCTGGTGGAGGTTCCCGACTGTGATGGGCACCTGGCACCCCTGCAGGGCAGCCTGCAACCTCGCTGGTTCCTGTGATGACTGGCCCTGCCCCCACAGCTCCCAGAGGAGGCAGTCCCCATCTGCCAACAGTGCCCGGGTCCTGCCAACACTGCCCAGCTCCCCTGGGCAAGAGCCAATCCTCCAAACTGACCAGCTCTCCGAGGAGTCCTTTATGCTACCTCTGTGATGAGCCCCTCCCAGCGCATCTGCGGCCTTTCTCCCCGGCAATGGGCAGGTCAGTTGCCCCAGTTACAAGTTCCAGGCTAGCAGTTTGGAGTTTCCTCAGGAGCCTGGGGGCTTGTGTGGGTGCGCAGGTCTGGGCCTCCCCGCTTGCAGGGGCTTCAAGCTGCTGTTTCCCTGGTGGCCCAGCAGCACCGTTTTCGGCCCTCTCGCCACCCTGGTCAGTGCACTTCTCTGCTACCCTGCTCCTGCTCTCTGCAGGACTCTACTCCAGTGCCTCTGGCCCATTGAGTAACTTCCTCTCCCTTTTGCCAGAGCGAGGCTCTCACACAGTCCCTCCACTGCAGGTGTTCAATTCCTCGTTCCCTCCAGCCTTTGCCCTTGCTGCCTACACTTCACTGTTCAGATTTCTAGTCGCTAGGGAGCCTGGAGCTGGCTTCATTTAGACATGCCTCTCTGGGTAGAGCCACCACTGCCCAGAGCCGACCTCAGCCTGCCTGTCGGTCGGTCCTGAAACTGCCTCACCTGCTCTCCTGCAGGTCTCTGCTGCCTCTGGGCTGTGCTCCCCTGTGTCCAGATGCTGACCACTCCAATTCTTAGGGACCTGAAGACATCTTGCACACCCTATCCTGTCTTCCAGCTGCTCTCTACTCTGTCGCCATCTTGTCCCCTAGTTTCATTTCTCTTGGGTAAATAACTGGAAATAAAATTGGTGGATTATATCGAAATTCTATGTGTAACTTTTCAAGATACTGTCAAAATGTTTTTCCAAAGTTGTTGTGTCATTTTATGTTCCCATTAAGTTTTTCCACACCCTTGCCAATATATTTTGTATTGTCAGTTTTTAAAAAGATTTTATTTATTTATGTTTAGAGAGGTGGAAAGGGAGAGAAAAAGAGAGGAAGAGACACATCAGCCAGGGAACAAACAGGCAACTCAGGCATGTATCCTGACCAGGGCTGCATTGTCAACTTTTTTATCAGAGCTATTCTAGTGGGTGTGATGTGATATCTTATCATGATTTTATTTTATTTAATTTTAAAAATATTTTATTACTTCCAGAGAGAGGGGAAGGAAGAGAAGCAGAGAGGGAGAGAAACAGAAACATCAATGTATGGTTGCCTTTCACCTGCCTCCAGCTAGCTATAGACTTAGCTGGAGGCCTGACTTGCAACCTGGTTATGTGGCCTGGCTGGGAATTGAACCAGTGACCTTTGGGTTTGCAGGCTGGCACCTTTCTACTGAGCTACCAGCCAGGGCTGATTTTAAATTGTATTTATTTTGTATTGCCCCAATGACTAATATTGTTGATCAACTTTTCATGTTCTTATTAGGTATTGTATATAATATTTGGTGAATATTTTGGTTGTGCAAAACTTCACATCATTTGCTCTTAAGATATGAGAGTTCTTTGTATTCTAGAATCAAGTTATTTATTACACATATTTTGATTAGTTTTTCTTCAGGTTTGTGTCTTTATTTTTATTTGAAGAGCTAAAGTTCTTAATTTTGATAAAATTTAATTTATCATTTCCAAAAATATCATGGAGCTTAATTTTGGTGACATAGCTAAGAAATCTTTGCCTAAATATAAATCTGAGTCATTAATTTTTTTCAATATCAGTTTTATAGTTTTGCTCTGACATTTATTTTATAATTTTCTTCTTTTAAAACTTTTCTTTTTAGCCTTGCCTGGTGGCTCAGTGGATAGGCACCAACCTGTGAACCCAAAGGTTGCTGGTTCAATTACCAGTCAAGGCACATAACCAGGTTGCAAACCAAGTCTCCAGCTAGGTCTGTAGCTGTAGGAAGGTGAAAGGCAACCATACAGTGATGTTTCTCTCCCTTTCTTCCTCCCTCCCTACCCTTCTCTCTAAAAATAATGAATAAAATCTTTGAAAATAAACTTAAAAATATATTTTATTGATTATGCTATTATAGTTGTCCCAATTTTTCCCACTTTTCCCCACTCTATTTAGTACCCACCCCCCATTCTTTCTGACAATCACCCTCTTGGTTCATGTCCATGGGTCATGCATATAAGTTCTTTGGCTACTCCATTTCCCATAATGTTTTAAATATCCCCCTGCCTATTCTGTACCTACCTGTTTGTACTTCTTGGACTTTTACCCCCATACCCCCAGAGCCTATCCCAACTGGTAACCATCTAAATTGTCTCTACATCTATGATTCTGTTTCTGTCCTGTTTGTTCAGTTTGTTTTTTAGATTAAATTGTTGATAGCTGTGAATTTGTTGCCATTTTCTTTTTTCCTAAAATATTTTATTTATTCATTTTTAGAGAGAGAGGGAAGGAAAGGAGAAATAGAGGGAGAGAACTATCAATGCATGGTTGCCTCTCATGTACCCCCAACTGGGAACCTGGCTTGCAACCTAGGCATGCACTCTGACTGGGAATTGAACCAACAACCCTTTGGTTCGCAACCTGGCACTCACACCATTGAGCCATACCAGCCAGGGTTATTGCCATTTTTAAGTTCATAGTTTTGATCTTCTTTTTTCTTGAATAAGTCCCTTTAACATTTCATGCAATAATGGCTTGGTAATGATGAACTTCTTTAGCTTTACCTTGTCTAGGAAGCACTTTATCTGCCATTCTATTCTAAATGATAGCTTGCTGGATAGAGTAATGTAGTTTGTAGGTCCTCGATTTTCATCACTTTGAATATTTCTTGCCAGTCCCTCTTGCCTGCAGTTCCTTTTGAGAAATCAGCTGACAGTCTTATGGGAACACCTTTGTAGGTAAATGCTTTTCTCTTGCTACTTTTATTTTAAGCTTTTAAAAAAGGTTTTATTATTTTTAGAGAGAAGCAGAGAGAGAGAGAGAGAGAGAGAGAGAGAGAGAGAGAGAGAGAGAGAGAGATGTATGGTTGCCTTTCACCTGCCTTTTACCTGCCTCTCGGTGCAGACCTGGCTGGAGGCCTGGCTTGCAACCTAGTTATGTGCCCTGGCTGGAGAATCAATCCAGCAACCTTTGGGTTTGTAGGCTGGTGCATTATCCACTGTGCCACCAGCCTGGGCTCTTGCTACTTTTTAAGATTCTTTCTTTATCTTTAACCTATTGGCATTTTAATTATGATCTGTCTTGGTGTGGTCCTCTTTGTGTCCATCTTGTTTGAGACTCTGCTTCCTGGACTTGTATATCTATTTCCTTCACCAAATTAGGGAAGTTTTTCTTCATTATTTTTTCAAGTAAGTTTTCAATTTCTTGCCCTTCTTTTTCTACTTCTGGCACCTTTATGATTCAAATGTTGGTATACATTTGAAGTTGTACCAGAGGCTGCTTGCTGCTATTGCCACAGCTGCAGCCACCATCACTGCAGCCACTGCAGCCAAACAGCATTATCTCTGCCCCAGCTCTGCCCCTGTTCTGCCCCTTATAACTGTCTACTTGAGTATTTCTTCTTTATATCTTTGTTTGTTGGGCTTCCATGCAGTTTGATTTTCTGGTAGGTCTGGTTGTATTTAGGGTTTTTAAATAAAATATAAATAAAAGGTTATTGTACAAAATTAAGGCCTTCACATTTCATATTTCATTAGTAAGCTGAAGAAAGGCTAGGTAATTTTTTTAAACCTACACAAAAATTTCGCTTTCACGTTCTCCCACTCCCAACTATTAAAATGACCTCACCCAATGTAAAAAAATAAACATAAATAACACCAAGTCCTTTAAAGACAACTATTTCAAATGTTATTTCTTGTCATAGGTGATCTTCATGGCATTGCACAATGTGATCTTAAATCCTTGTAAAGCATTCTTGGCAGCTCCAGACTGTCCATCATTTTCAAATTTAACAAATGCAATGTCATGTCTCCCAGGTACCAAATGTACTTCATTGAAACCAGGGAATTGATTAAACAACATGGATAACATCATCTCATTAGTCTCTTCTGGTAAATTGTTAAGGAATAAAATATAGTTTGGAAGGTAATCAGGGACCTGAGGATTTGGTATCGCATTTCCTTGGTATTAGCTGAATTTGGTGCTCCCTGTCCAGGCATTTTATTAGCAGTAATTGCTGTCTGTTTCATAGTTTTGGCTTTTTTCTTTTCTTTGTCAGCAAAGGTGCAATACATTTCAGATATTATATCAGAATATGTTTTTGCATATTGGATTCACATTGGTTTTCCATAAAATGGAAATCCTTGTAACTGTCTCAAGCTATTTGTAGATAAGCCCAGTTCTTTAAATATAACAAAGGCTTGCCCCCTCATCTTTATGGTCTTTAAACCCACAGTATCTACCACATGGCCAAACTGAGAAAACAGGGCATATAGGGATCTCTTCAATTCTTTTTTTTTTAATTTTGTCATTCATATTGTTGGTATAAATTGTATGGGTTAGCCTGATATCCATATTTTGTGTTAAACTTTTCAAATAACCTGAGGACCACACAGTGTCCTGTTGTTAGTTTTGAGGTAGTTGTCTTTCTTTTTATGATTGTGGAGGTTGGTGAAGCATGTCCATCTTGGCTGGACCTTTACTCCTTTTTACCTACATACTCCTGTTATCTTTTTTCAAGTATTTGCTATATTCTCTAGTATAGTAAAAGTAGAATTATATTTAAATTTTCTTTATCTTCAAACTTCAGGAGGAAGCATTGAATCTTTCACCATTTAGTTTAACATTAGTGGCATGTTTTCCATAGGTGCCTTTTATGAGTATGAAGAAATGTTCTCTTATTCCTAGTTTGTTGTGTAGGTTATTCACAATACCTATTAAAATACCAGTGACATATTTCAGAGACCTAGAACAAATACTTCAAAAACTTATATGGAACCAAAAATGACCCCAGATAGCCTTGGCATTCTTGAGAAAGAAGAACCAAGTTGGAAGAATCATAATACTTGATATCAAACTATATTACAAGGCCACTGTAATCAAGACAGTCTGGTACTATCATAAGAACAAACACCTAGATCAATGGAGCAGAATTGAGAGTCCAGAACTAAACCCATGTCTCTGTGATCACTTAATGTTTGACAAAGGGGCCATGAGCATACAATGGAGTAAAAATCTTATTCAATAAACAGTGTTGGCAGAACTGGACTAGTACCTGCAAAAAAAAAAAAAAAAAAAAAATTACACTAGCCCACCAAATTACACCAAATTGGAATAACTCAAGATGGATAAAAGACTTAAATGTAAGCCATGATACCATAAAGCTCCTAGAGGAAAATATAGGGAGTAAAATTTCAGATATCCCATACAGCAATATTTTCACTGATATATCCTCTAAAGAATGGGAAATAAGGGAAAGAATAAACAAATACACCAAATTAAAAAGCTTCTGCACATCTAAAGGAAAACATCATTAAAATGAAAAGGGTGGCACAGTGGGTAAGGTGCCGGCCTGCTAACCCAAAGGTCACTGGTTTGATTCCCAGCCAGGGCAATATAACCAGGTTGCAAGCCAGGTCCCTAGCCAGGTACGTGGCTGGAGGCAGGTGAAAGGCAACGGTACATGAGTGTCTCCCTCCCTCTCTGCCTCTCTCCCTTTCCTTCTGAAAAATAATAAATATATATTTATAAATAAGTAAATAAAATGAAAAGGGAATCAACCATATTGGAAAAATATTTGCCAATGATACCTCAGACAAAAGTTTGATCTCTAAAATATATAAAGAACTCATATGATTCTTTATATACACCAAGGAGACAAAAATATAACTAAAAAATGAGCATTGGACCTGAACAGACACTTCTTCAAGGAGAACCTATGCACCCCTATGTTCATAGCAGTGTTATTTACAATAGCCAAGGGTTGGAAACAGTGATAGGCATATGAAAGGGTGCTCAACATCATGAGCCATTAGAGAGATGCAAATGAAAACCACAATTAGATACCACCACATACCTGTCAGGATGGTCATCGGTAACAAATCAGCAAACAACAAGTGCTGATGAGGATGTGGAGAAAAGGGAACTCTAGTGTACTGTTGATGGGAATGCAGACTGGTGGAGCCACTGTGGAAAACCGTATGATATTTCCTCAAAAAACTAAAAATAGAATTGCCTTATAACCCAGCAATCCACTTCTAGAATTATATTCAAAGAACCCTGAAACACCAATTCAGAAGAACCTATGTATCCATATGTTCATAGCAGTGCTACTTACAATAGCCAAGTGCTGGAAACAGCCTAAGTGCCCACCAGTGGATGAATGGATAAAAAAAAATCTGTGATACAGTTACACAATGGAATATTATGCAGCAGAAAGAAAGAGGGAACTCCTACCTTTTGCAACAGCATGGACAGAAATGTAGAGTATTATGCTAAGTGAAATAAACCAGGCAGCAAAAGCCAACCACATGATCTTACCTATAAGAGGGACCTAATGAACAAAACAAACATGAGTAAAACAGAACCAGAGGCATGTAAACAAGGACAGACTGACAGCAACCAGAGGGGAGGGTGAGGGGGATAAGGAGGGAAAGAAAGGAAAGGTTCTAATAAAGGAACAAGTATAAATGACCCATGGGCATGGAAAACAGGGTGGGGATTGGGCAGGGGAGAGCAATGGGGGAAAATTGGGACAACTATAATAGAACAATAAAAATTAAAATTAAAAAATTGTAATAGGGTTAGATTCGGTCAAATACTTTTTTTGCATTTCTTGAAACAATTTTTTTTTGTTTTTTTTTACTCTAGAGATGGTATCTTACATTAATTGATTTTCAGCCATTTTGTCAACCTTATATTCTATAATTCCCACTTAGTCATGATTTGTAATGCTTTTACTGTATTGCTGAATTCAGTGTCCTAATATTTTGTTAAGAACTTTTCATCTATATCTTTATTTCTACATCTATATTTATTATGGACATTGTGCTATAGTTTTATTTTTATAGTATGATTTTATAGTATGTTGTAACATAGGATGAGTTGAAAAATATTTCTCCCTCTTCCATGTTCTGAAAGGATTTATGTAGAATTAGTACCACTTTTTCATTATATTTAATACACTTTACCAGTGGAATCTCTGTATCTGGGATGTTTGTGGGAAAATTTTTAATTACATTTTCTTACTTTTCTTTCTAGAAACTTGTCCATTTCAACATGTTGTCTAATTTGTTCACATAAAATTGGTTATAGTATTACTTTTTAATTTCCGTAAGTCTGTAGTGAATTCCTGTCTTTCATTTCTGATTTTGATCATTTATATCTTTTCTGTTTTTTTTTTTTTTTTTTTTTTTTTTTTTTTTTTTTTTTTTTTTTTGTTAGTATAGATAAAGTTTTATCGTATTTTTGTCTTTTCCAGAAAAACAAACAAACAACTTTTGTCCTGGTTGGTGTGGCTCAGTGAATTGAATGATGGCCTGTAGACCAAGGGATTGCTGGTTTGGTTCCTGGTCAGGGCACACAATTGAGTTGTGGGCCAGATCCCTGGTTGGTGGGCATGTAAGAGGCAATTGATTAAGGAGGAACTCCCAACTGGCAGAGATACCTCAGTGCCACAGATGAAATGAATACTTCCCAGGTAGCTTGTGCTAGGGAAAAGAGGGCCAACCAGTGTCTGATAGACAACAGGCCTCGAGCCCCTTTCTCCAAAAGCCTTTATTGGGTAACCAAGGTAGGGGGTGCATATACACATCATACATCATTGTGAAAGGAGAATGCTTTATAGAATAATAGTTATTACGTTTAAATCATAATAGAAGGAATGTGAAGGTCTTGCCCCAGGGTACAGTCTGCTGGACAAGATGATAACAAGGACTCCAGTGGCTCATAAAAATAGGGAAGATAAGGTTGCATGTGGGTTAACATTTAACATCTGCTGCTGTTACAGTAAGTCAGGGAAGTTTGCTAGCTTCAAAGATTGTATAGAAAATTCCCATGATCAGGTTCCAACCGGGGTCCTCCAGTTACAGCATGGGAGTCTATGCACCTTGCTTTCCTGGTTTCCCAGCCAGGTCTTTCAGGCTTGGCCTGGCCTGCCCAGGGCTCCACACTCTGCCACCATCCCTGGGGGTCCCCTGACAACTGATCAATGTGGTATTTCTCTCATACATCAATGTTTCTCCTCTTCTCTCTCTCCCTCCTTTCCCCTCTCTCTAAAAATAAATAAATAAATAAATAAAATATTTTTTAAACCCAATTTTCAGTTTAATTGATTTTCTATATTATTTGTCTGTTTTACATTTCATTGACATCTGCTTTTACCTTGTTATTTATTATCTCCCACATACTTAATTTGGGTTCCATTTTCTCTCTTCCTGACATTGAATTTTAGATTAAATTGTTTTCCTCCTTTCTGACATAAGGATTAAAAATCTATAGACTTCCCACTATGAAATCCCTTAGCTACATTCCATACATTTTGATATGCTGTTTTTATTTTTACTCATTTCTACATATTTTCCAGTTTCCCTTGTGATTACTTCTTTGATTCACGTGTTTAAAAGTGTGTTGTTTAAGGCCATCTATGAGAAACCTGAAGCCAACATCATACTTAATGGACAAAAACTGAAAGCTTTCCCCCTAAGATCAGGAACGAGACAAGGCTGCCCACTTTCTCCACTTCTATTCAACATTGTCTTGGAAGTTCTAGCTATAGCCATCAGAGAAGAAAAAGGAATCAAAGGTATCCAAATTGGAAAGGAGGAAGTCAAAC
>PVIW01018529.1:0-11443 GCA_004026585.1 Noctilio leporinus | reverse complement strand
AGTATGGGGTTTCCTTAAAAAACTAAAAATGGAACTGCCTTTTGATCCAGCAATTCCACTACTTGGACTATACCCAAAGAATCCTGAAACACCAATTCATAAGAACCTATGCACACCTATGTTCATAGCGGCACTATTTACAATAGCCAAGTGCTGGAAACAGCCTAAGTGCCCCTCAGTGGATGATTGGATCAAAAAACTGGTACATTTACACAATGGAATTTTATATAGCAGAAAGAAAAAAGGAACTTGTACCCTTTGCAACAACATGGATGGAACTGGAGAGTATTATGCTTAGTGAAATAAGCCAGTCAGTGAAGGACAAATATCATATGATCTCACCCATTACAGGACAATAATGAGCAAAACTAACAACAAGCAAAACAGAACCAAATATATGAATACAGTGAATAGGCCTTCAGTGGTCAGGGGGAATGGAGTTGGGGTGAGGTGGGAGGCAGAGGCAAAGGGGAGCAGCTTAGACAAGAACCTAGTATAAAGGAACCATGGACATGGACAATAGGTGGGATTGATTTTGGGGGAATGGGTGGGTGGGGAGGGGCACAGAGGGGAGCAAAAAGGGGATGGATGTAATACAACAACAATAAAATTTAAAAAAAAAAAAATGAATAGCATTAGAGCCCTGGCTGGTATGGCTCAGTGGATTGGTGCTGGCCTATGAACCCAAAGGTCACTGGTTCAATTCCCCAGTCAGGGCACAGAAACAGGTTGCAAGCCAAGTCTTCAACCATGTTTTTAGCTGGGGGCAGATGAAAGGCAACCATACATTGATGCTTCTCTCCCTTTCTTCCTCCCTCCATGCCCTTCTCTCTGAAAATATTAAATAAAATCTTAAAAAAAAAAAAAAAAGAATAGCATTAGAGTGGGGTCAGGAATAGTGCTAGTGTTAGTTTTAGGGATAGGTTTAGGACTAACATTAGGGTTGGGGATAGGGTTAGGGTTAGTAATAGTGTTAGAGTTTGCGTTATGGTTAAGAATAGCATTAGGATTAGGGTTAGGGTTAGGAATAGCTTTAGGTTTAGGTTTAGAGTTTAGGAATAGCTTTTGGGTTAAGGCTATGGTTAGAAATAGTGTTAATGTTAGGGTTGGGTTAGAAATAGTGGTAGGGTTAGGTTTAGTGTTAGACGGTAGTAATAGCATTAGTGTTAATATTAAGGTTAGCATTAAAGTTCAGGTAAGGGGTAAGGGAAGGGATGAGTTTAGGGTTAGGTTTAGAAATCAACTTAGGGTTATGGTTAGTGTTAGGAACAGCATTAGGTTATGGGTTAGGTTTAGGGTTATGGTTAGAGTTAGGGATAGGGTTAAGAATAACATAAGTGTTAAGGTAAGGGCTAGGTTTATAAATAGTGTTTGGTTTAAAGTTAGGATTAAGGTTAGGAATAGCATTAGGGTTAGGTTTAGTGTTAGGGATACTTTTAGGAATGGCTTTAGAGTTAAGAATAGGATTAGGGTTAACAGTAGGGTTAGAGTTAGAAATAGCATTAGAGTTAGGGTTAAGGTTATGCTTTGGGTTAGTTTTAAGATTAGGGTTAAAGTTAGTGGTAGGAATAATGTTATTTTTAGGATTAGGTTTAGGAGTAAAGTGTTAGCTGTGGTGTGGGTTTTTGTTAGAAGTAGTGTTAGGATAAGTGTTAGGGTTAGGAATAGCATTAGGATTAGGGTAAGGTTTAGATTTAATACTATTGTTAGTGTTAGGTATAGTAATAGTGATAGGGTTAGTATTAGGGTTAGGGTTTGGTTTAGGTTTAAGACTAGCATTAGGTAGGGTTAAGGTTAGTGTTTTCTCCAATGATTCCTCCAGTTAGAACAGTGATACTTCTATTATAGAATTATAAATATTTAGTGTTCATTTTAAGTAACACTGTTATAGTTACAGTAGAAAGAAGCATAGATAGTACTTTAATGAAAACTAATAGTTTCTGTGTTATCTTTGTGGATTCTCTGAATATGTTGAAATCTAATGTAGGATGTAAAAATGAGTGTAATTTTCTCATTGAAATCAGTTTAGCATTCTGGTTTTTATTATTGTATTACTGAAACAATGCAAATAGTGTGTTTTCAAAAAAGGCTTAACAATAATTTTGAAAATACTGAAGAAACATTCAGGTTCCATATGTACTCAAAAATGACTGTTTTTCCAGTGACTCCTCATTTCTGTTTGTAAATCATATTTCTGTTATTGTATAGTGAAGTTTCAGTGTGCATTTTGGGCAAAACTGGAATATCTAGAAAAAGAAAGAAGCAGAGATAGCACTTTAATGATAACTAAGAATTTTGTGATATGTGTGAAGATTCTCAGTGAATATATTGAAATCTTGTGTTGAATGTAAGAATTGGTGTGCTAATCTCTTTTAAATCAGTTTAGAATTAATTTCCCATGTTTCTACTACTTTAACCAAGAAAACACTGAGATTTCCAATAATGCCTAGCCTGTAATGCTAAAAATACTGAAGGAATGGTGAAGTTGTATGTGTACCTAAGAATTACACTTTCTCCAATGATTCTATTTTTTAGAACAGTGGTATTTCTGCTATTGAATTGTATAGTTTCAGTGTGCATTTTGGGAAACAGTGGTATATCTAGAGTAGAAAGCAGTACAGATAGCACTTTAATGTAAGCTAAGTTTGATATATGTAAAAATTGTCAGTGATCAATTCCCCAGACAGGGCACATAAACAGGTTGCAAACCAGGTCTCCAGTCAGGTCTGTGGCTGGAGGTAGGTGAAATGCAACTATACATTGATGTGTCTCTCCCTCTCTGCCTCTCTTCCTTCCCCTCTTTCTAAAATAATGAAATAAAATCTTTTTTAAAAGTTTTTAAAAATGTCAGTGATTATGTTGAAAAATAGTGTAGAATGTAAGAATTTGTGTGATTTTCTCATAGAAATTAGTTTAGCATTCAGTTTCTCATGTTTGTACTACTAAAACATGAAAACGTTTTCATTTTCTAACAAGGCCTTGCAAATAATGTTGAAAATACTCAAGAAACTGTGAAATTCCACATGAAACATAGTACTACACATTCTACAATGATTCTTCTTATAACAACAGTGACATTTCTGTTATAGGATTGTAACATTTCAGCGTGCATTAAAAAAAAAAAAACACTCAAATATCTAGAGTTGAAAGAACAGAGATAGCTCTATAAGATAAACTAAGAGTTTCTGGGATAACTGTGAGATTTCTTAGTGTAAATGTTGAAATGTCGTGTAGAATATAACAACTAATGTGGTTTTCTCATTGAAATTTGCTTATCATTCAGTTTCTCATGTTTGTACTGCTTAAAATGTGAAAACACTGAGGTTTCCAACAAGGCCTAGCAAGTAATTTTGAAAATACTAAAGAAACAGTGAAGTTCCATAGGTACCAAAGAATTATACATTCTCCAATGATCCCTCTACTTAAAAGATTGATATTACTGTTATGAAATTGTAATCATTGAGTATGCATTTTGAAAAACACTTCAATATCTAGGATAGAATAAGGGAGAGAGAGCACTATAATGATGACTAAGAGTTTCTGTGATATGTGTAAATATGTTGAGTGAAAATTTTGAAATGTGTAGAATGTAAGAATTATTGTGGTTTTCTCATTAAAATGAATTCAGCATCCAGTATCTCATCTTTAATTTACCTCAACTATGAAAACACTGAGTTTTTCATACATGGCATAGCCAATAATTATTTAAATATTGAAGAAACAGTGAAGTTCCATATGTACCAAAATTACACATTCTCCAATGATTCCTCTACTTAAAACAGTGATATTTCTGTTATACGATTATAAAGTTTCAATGCACATTTGGGAAACACTCAAACATCTAGACTAGAAAGAAGCAGAGATAGTGCTATAAGAAAAACTAAGAGTTTCCATGATAGCTGTCAAGATACTTAGTGAAAATTAAGAAATCTCATGTAATATATAAAAACCAGTGTGGTTTTCTCATTGAAATTGGTTTAGCAATCAGTTTCTCATAATTTCACTACTTAAGCCATTACAACACTCAGTTTTCAAACAAGCCTAGGAAGTAACGTTGAAAATACTGAAGAATCAGTATAGTTCTACATGGACCAAAAAATGACATTCTCCAATAATTCCCCTGGTTACAACAGTGAAATTTCTGTAGTATGTTTAAGTTTTAGTGTGTGTATAGAGAAAAACTGGATCATCTAGAGTAGAAAGCAGAGATAGCACTTTAGAGAAAATTAAGAGCATCAGTGATATCTGTTAAAATCTCATTGTATGTGTTGAAATCAATTGTAGAATGTAAGAATGAGTAAGGTTTTCTCATCAAAATCATTTTAGCATTCAGTTCCTCATGTTTGTACTTCTTAAGTGATGAAAACTCTGAGTTTTCCAATGAAGTCTAGCAAGTAATCTTGAATACACTAAAGAAATAGTGAAGTTCCATTTCTACCAAAGAAGTACACTTACTCCCATGATTCCTCTACTTAGTACAGCTATATCTTTTATTATATTGTGAAGTTTTAGTGTGGGTTTTGAGAACATTGGAACAACCAAAGTAGAAAGAAGCACTCATGCAAACTAAGATTTTCAGTGATATCTGTGAAAATTTTCAATGAATACATTGAAATATGATGTAGGATGTAAGAATGAGTTGTTTTCTCTTGGAAAAAAATTGGCATAAAGATTCTTATGTTGTAAAACTAAATATATGAAAATTCTGAATTTTCCAAAAAGGCTTAATAGGGAATGTTGAAAATAATTAAGGAAAAGTGAACTTCAATATGTACAAAAAAATTACTCTTACTCCAATGATTCCTCTAGTTGTAACAGAGAAATTTCTGTTACAGTATTGTAAAGTTTCAGTGTGTGTTATGAGAAACACTGGAATAACTAGAGTAGAAAGAAGCACAAATAGCGAATTACTAAAAATTATAATTTTCAGTTTTATCAGTTAAAATTCTGAGTGAATATGTCAAAATATAGTTTATAATGTAAGAGTTAGTGTTTTATTTTTCTCTGAGAAATCATTTCAGCATTAAGTTTCTCATGTTTGAACTACTTCAAATATGTAAACACTATTTTTTCAACAAAGCCTAGCAAGAATATGGAAAACACTGAAGAATCAGTTCCATATGCACTGAGAAATTACACTTTCTGCAATGATTCCTCTAGTTGAAACAGTGATATTTCTACTATAGTGTTGTAAAGTTTCATTGTGTCTTTTGAGAAACAATGAAAAATATAGAGTATAAAGAAGCAGAGATAGTGCTCTAATGAAAACTAATAATTTCAATGATATCTGTGAACATCTTCAGTGGATATGTTAAAATGTAGTGTAGAATGTAAGAATTGAGTGTGGTTTTCTCACTCAATGATAAATAAGTTTATCATTAAGTTTCTCTTCTTTGTTCTAATTAAACCATGAAAACACTGAGTTTTCTAAAAGGACCTAGCAAGAAGTATTGAAAATACTGAAGTAACAATGAAGAGCCATATGTACCAAAGAATTAAACTTCCCCAATGATTCCTATAGTTGGAACAGTGACATTTATGTTATAGTTTGTTAAAATTCATTGTGTATTATGAAAAATATTGGAATATCTGTAGGAAAAAGAGGAGAGAGAGTGATTTAAAGGAAACATTTTGAGTGATATCTGTGAAAAGTCTCAGTGAATATGTTGAAATCTAGTGTGGAATGTAAGAATAAGTGTGGTTTTATCCTCAAAATTGGTTTAGTATTTAGTTTCTCATGTTTGTACTACTTAAAATATGAAAACACTGAGTTTTCAACAAAGTCCTAGCAAGTAATGTTGAAAATAATTGGAAAAAAAAAGTGAAGTTCCATATGTACCAAGTAATTAAAGCTTCTCCAATGATACCTCTAGTTACAACAGTGACATTTCTGTGATAGTATTATAAATTTTCAGTCTGCCTTTTGAGAAACACAAAAATACCTAGAGTAAAAAGAAGCAGAAATAGCAACTTAATAAAAAGTAAGAATTTCAGTGATATCTGTGAAATTGTTCAGTGAATATTTTGAAATTTGTGTAGAATATAAGAATGTGTGTCATTTTCTTTTTAAAAAGATTTTATTTATTATTTTTAGGGAAAGGGGAAGAGAGAGAGGCAGAGAGGGAGACATCAATGTATGGTTGCCTTTCATCTGCCTCCAGCTACAGACCTAGCTGGAGACCTGGCCTGCAACCTGGTTATGTGCCCTGGCTGGGGAATCGAACCAATGACCTTTGGGTTTGCAGGTCAGCACCTTATCTACTGTGCTCTTTTTCTTTTGAAATCAATTTAACATTCAGTTTTTCATGTTTGTACTACTCAAAATATTTTTTAAAAATAAAACTTACCAAGTAAAGTTGAAAATATTGAAGAAACAGTGATGTTCCATAAGTTCCAAGCAATTACACTTTCTCCAATGATTCCTCTTGTTGTGACAATAATATTTCTATTATAGTATTTTAAAGTTTCAGTATGCATTTAGGGAAACTAAATAGCTAAGTAGCAGAAGCAGAAATAGTATTTAATGTAAACAAAGACTTTCAGTGATATCTGTGAAACTTCTCAGAGGATATGTAGAAATCTAGTGTAGAATGTAAAAAGAGTGTGTTTATTTCATTGAAAAAAACATTTAGTTTCCCATGTTTGTACTATTTAAATCATGAAAACACTGAGTTTTCCAACATGGCCAATCAAGTAATATTGAATATACTAAAGAAACAGTGAAGTTCCATTTGTACCAAGGAATAACACTTTCTCCAGTGATTCAACTAGTTATAACAGTGATATTTCTGTTATTGTATTGCAAAGTTTTAGTGTACATTTTTAGAAGCACTGGACTATCTAAAATAGAAGCAGCAGTAGCACTTTTAATGAAAACTAACAGTTCTAGTAATATCCCTCAATGAATCTGTTTTAAACTAGTGTAGAATGTAAGTGTGTGTGGTTCTTAATATAAATCAATTTTGTATTCAGTTTCTTATGTTTGTACTACTTAAACCATGAAAACACCAAGTATTACAACAAGGCCTAGCAAGTAATGTGATACATGAAGAAAAAATAGTGAGGTTGCATATGTTCTGAAAAATTACACTTTCCCCAACAATTCCCCTGGTTAAAACAGTGATATTTCTGTTATAGTATTATAAAGTTTCAGTCTGCATTTTCAGAAAAACTGAAATATCTACAGTATATAGAGAAGAAATAGTGCTTTAATGAAAAGTAGTAAGGTTTTCTGTGATATCTGTGAAAATTCTCAGTGAATATGTTGAAATCTAGCATAGAATGTAAGAATGAGTGTGGTTTCCTTATTGAAATTAGTTTAGCATTAAGTTTCTAATGCATGTACTATTAAACCATGAAAAAACTGAGTTTTTCTACAAGGCCTAATAAGTAATGTTGAATATATTGCACAAACATTGAAGTTAAAAATGTACTAAAGAATTACACTTTCCCATTTAAGTCAGTTAAGCATTTAGTTTCTTTGTGCTACTTAAACCATGGAAATATGGAGTTTTTAAAACTCAGTATAGCATATAATGGTGAAAATACTCAAGAAACAGTTCCATACTTTCCAATAAATTACACTTTCTCCAATGATTTCTCTGGTTGGAACATTGATATTTCTGTTACAATATTGTAACATTTTTGTGAAAATTTGAGAATCACTGAAATACCTAGAGTAGACAGAAGCAGAGATAGCACTTTAATGAAAATGAAGAGTTTCAAAGATATCTCTGAAAACTCTCAGTAAGTATATTGAAATCTAATGTAGAATGTAAGAGTGAGTGTGGTTTTCTCATTGAAATCAAGTTAGCATTCTCATTTAGTTTCTCATGTTTTTATTTCTTAAACCTTGAAAACACTGAATTTTCTAAGAAGGCTTAGCAAATTAAGTTGAACATACTGAATAAATAGTGAAGGTACATATACACCAAAGAATTAAACTGTCTTAAATGATTCCTGTTGTTAAAACAGCTATATTTCATGTGTACTTTTGTTAAGTTTCAGTGTGCATCTTGGGAAACACTGGAATATCTAAAATAGAAGCAGAGATACTGCTTTAAAGAAAAGGAAGTTTTTCAGTGATA
Source organism: Noctilio leporinus (assembly GCA_004026585.1). Taxonomy (NCBI): domain Eukaryota; kingdom Metazoa; phylum Chordata; class Mammalia; order Chiroptera; family Noctilionidae; genus Noctilio; species Noctilio leporinus. The sequence goes on along the minus strand of PVIW01018529.1, from coordinate 3,356 downwards.
TCTTTGAAAATTCTCAGATAATATGTTGAAATATAGAATACAATGTAAGAATAAATGTGGCATTCTCAATGAAATCAGTTTAGCATTTAGTTTCTTATGTTTGTATACTTAAACCATGAAAGCATGAAGTTCTTTAACTAGCTCTAGCATATAATGTTGAAAATACTGAAGAAACAGTGAAATTCCATGTTTGAAAATTACACTTTCTCTAATGATTTCCCTGGTTGGAACTACTAAGGTGAGCAAAATGAAAATACATTGGCACCAACTTACACTGGTGGCTGATTGTGAATTCATTGGTCTGCAACAGACTTGGTCAGTGTTACCCAGCAGTGCCTTGGTGAGACTTGCACCAGTTGCTGATTATAAACCCATTGATTTATAGCTGGGTCAAGTTCAGTCAGTTCCACCCAGTGGTGTGTGGGTCTCGTAGCTGATGGAGGATTCATTGTTTTGCAACTGAGTTAGTTAGTCTCACCCAGTGGCACCTGAAGACTAATTACAGATTTGTTTATTTACAGCTGAAACTATATGTCCCTCCCAGAGGCAACAGAGACTGGTGGCTGATCACAGTCTCTTTGGACTACAAGTGAATCTGTCTAGCCCAGTGGTGCCTTAACCTAGCAGTTGATCACAGATTCATTGGAATATAATTAAATATTTCTGCATAGACCAGTGACACCTGGACCTGGCAGCTGATCACAGATTCATTGAGTTACTATTGAATCTTGTCTAGCCCAGCGGGACCTGAGCCTGGGAGCTGATCACAGATTCATAGGTTTGTCTTTCCAAGCTGCATCAGAGTCTGGTGGTGGATCACAAATTGATAGGATTACAACTGAATTGATCTGTCCAGGCTAGCAATGCCTGAACCTGGCAGCTAATCAGTTTGATTGGAATAAAACTGAGTTAACTGGCCCTGCCCAGTGGTGACTAAGGTGACCACTGATCACAGATTAATTGGATTACAACAGAGCTCATTGGTCCTGCCCAGCAGTACTTACACTTGATAGCTGCACGCAAATCAATTGAATTACAAATTGAAGGGCACAGACAAAAACAGTGGACCTCTGGTTCACTACAACAGCCTGACTAGGCCAAGACTATGGAATGATCTAACCTCACCAAAGATGAATCTAGGAAGTAAAGATAGTGTACCTCTATATGACAGAGGGTCACATCACAAAGACTGGAACTCAAAAAAACAATCCATAAAGCAAAATGGAGAAACCTACAAATGGAGGGGAAAAAAAAAAAAAAAAGAAAGAGTCCATAACCAAAAGAAAAGGAAGAATCCCCAGAAAGATCATTAAATGAAACAGAGGCAAGAAAGCTATCGGGTATGGAATTCAAAATAATAACAATAGAGAAGCACAATTAGCTCAGTGAGCTCACAGAAAACTACAAACGACTCCAGTGGAATTATGAAGAATTCTATGGAAGCAACAAAGAACTTATTGAGAACTACAAAAGTGTTAAAAAGGACAGAAACTATCACTAAGAGGCCAGGAAGAAATGAAGGATACAATTTCCAAATTGAAGGATACAGTAGAAGGAATCAACAGCAAGCTAGAGGAAGCAGAAAATCAGATCAAGCTGGAGGAGAAGGTAGAGAAATATTCCAAGACAGTACAACAAAATGGAAAAAGAATAAAAACTAATGAAGAGGTTTTAAGAGAGCAATAGGACAACATGAAACACAATAATATTTGTATCATAGGGATACCAGAAGGAAGAGAAATGAGGAATGGAAAACCTGTTCAAAAAAGTAATGATAGAAAACTTCCCTCACTTGATGACTGAAAACATTACTCAAGCTCATGAAACACCGAGGGTCCCAATGAAGATCAACCCAAACAGACCCACTTGAAGACACACCATAATTAAAATGGCAAAGCTCAAAGACAAGGAGAGAATCCTAAAAGCATCAAGAGAGAAATAACAAATAACTTATAAGGGGGCTCTGATAAAGTTTTCAAATTATTTCTGAACAGAAATACAAGCCAGAAAAGAATAGCAAAAAATATTCCAAGCAATGGAAAACAAAGGCCTGCAACCAAGAATATTCTAACTAGCAAGACTCTCATTCAAAATGAAAGGAGAAATAAGAAGTTTGTCAGACAAAAGAAGGCTAAAAGAATACATCTCCATCAAACCAGCAATGCAAGAGATGATAAAGGATCTGCCTTAAAAAGAGAAAGAGAGAGAGAAAGAGGATCACAGGTACAAAGGGGGGAAATGGCAATGAATAAGTATCCATCAATAACAACCTTAAATGTAAGTGGATTAATTGCCCAATCAAAAGACATAGCATAGTTGAGTGGATAAGAAAATATGAACCACATATATTCCTTCTTCAAGAGACCCACCTCAGAACAAAAGATTGATATAGATTGAAAGAGAAATGATGGAAATTATATATATATAGCAAATAGACATTTTAAAAAGGCTGAGGTAGCAATACTTATTTCAGGTGAAATAGATATGACAATGAACACCATAAAAAGAGACAAAGGACATTTGTAACACTTAAGGGAACAATCCATCAAGAATATATAACCCTGTTAAACATATATGCACCCAAATATATAAGGAAAATCTTGGAGGACTTCAAGAAAGATACAAACAGCAACACACTAATTGAAGGGGATTTAAATACTCCATCATCAACAATGGGCAGATCTTCCAAACAAAAAACACCAAGAATATTGTGGCATTGAATAACACTCTAGATGAAATAGACTTAACTGATATATACAGAACCTTTCACCCCAAAGAAGCAAATGCACATTCTTTTCTAATGAACATGAAACATTCTCAAAGATACACCACAAGGTAGGTCACAAGACAAGTCTCCACAAATACAGGAAAATTGAAATCATACCAAGCATCTTCTCAGATCTCAATGGATTGAAACTTGAAACCAACCTCAAGGGAAAAAAACAAAAAACAAAAATATTCTAATTAATGGAGACTGAAAAACATGCTATTAAGTACAGAGTGGGTAAAAAATGAGATCAAGAAAGAAATCAAAAAGTTTCTGGAAACAACAAAAATGAATCAATAGCCCAAAACCTATAAGACACAGAAAAGGCAGTCTTCAGAGAGCAATTCATAGTAATGCAGGCCTACCTAAAAAGGTTAGAAGAAGCTTATATGACCAACCTACCCATAAAGCTGCAAGTACTAGAGGAGCAACAACAAACAAAGCCTAGAGCCAGTAGAAGGAAGAAAATCATCAAGATCAGAGCAGAATTAAATTGCTTAGAGCCTAAAACTACAATTCATTGTTTTAATTGTTATTGTATTACATCCATCACATTTTTGCTCCCCTCTGTCCCCCTCCCCACCCACCC
>PVIW01018528.1:0-11442 GCA_004026585.1 Noctilio leporinus | reverse complement strand
AAGGGAACCCTCGTACACTGTTGGTGGGAATGTAGGCTGGTGCAGCCACTGTGGAAAACAGTATGGGGTTTCCTTAAAAAACTAAAAATGGAACTGCCTTTTGATCCAGCAATTCCACTACTTGGACTATACCCAAAGAATCCTGAAACACCAATTCATAAGAACCTATGCACACCTATGTTCATAGCGGCACTATTTAGCCAAGTGCTGGAAACAGCCTAAGTGCCCATCAGTGGATGATTGGATCAAAAAACTTTGGTACATTGGAATTCTATATAGCAGAAAGAAAGAAGGAATCGTACCCTTTGCAACAACATGGATGGAACTGGAGAGTATTATGCTTAGTGAAATAAGCCAGTCAGTGAAGGACAAATATCATATGATCTCACCCATTACGGGACAATAATGAACAAAACTAACAACAAGCAAAACAGAACCAAGTATATGAATGCAAGGAATAGGCCTTCAGTGGTCAGGGGGAATGGGGTTGGGGGGGAGGGGGGAGGTAGAGGCAAGGAAGGGGAGCAGCTTAGACAAGAACCTAGTATAAAGGAACCATGGACATGGACAACAGGTGGGATTGACTTTGGGGGGAATGGGTGGGTGGGGAGGGGGACAGAGGGGAGCAAAAAGGGGATGGATGTAATACAACAACAATAAAAATTAAATTAAAAAAATGATAATCAAAAGCATTAAAAAAAAAAAAAAAAAAAGAAGAACCTCCTGTGTCAGCTTTCCTCAGTAGGGGCTGATGGGCACGTTTAGAGGTAATTGGTATTTGTATAAGAAACTGGTTCAAAGGCACCCAGTGTCTCCATCAGAAACCTTAATGTCAACTGCACCTTCATGGTAATCATTCTCAAGCTTTTGATGTATTATTCAGATCCTTCTCCTAGGCTGTCGATACATAGAACTTAATGGTGATTTAACATGTTCACCCAGATTTCCCACAGACTGAAAAAATACCTGTAAGGTGTAAATACCAAAATTATCACTTTTCTCTTTTCCCCCAAACTTGCATCTTGCCTTAATATTCCTTATCCTAGGGACTGATGGCACTCAAGCATCCATGGGAGTCATCTTTGATCTCTTGGTCTACCCTTTTTACTCCACCCCCTGCCCTGAAACATCCTCTCATACACACAGGCATGTGACCGTGGGTGCCAGTGCACAGAGACCCACACATACCTAACCTATCACTGTTGCCACCAGATAAATTAAAATAAAACAAAATAAAATCTAATTAAATCATTTCTCAAATTGAGATGTTTGCAGTCGCTTTCTGATAGCTGTGGGTAAAGTTCAAAGTAAATTGTTTTGCTTGGCCTATAGAGCTGCTCACAATTTAATCTTTGCTTTTCTCACTAGCCTTATCTATTACCACTCCTATGTTCTTTTTTTTTCTTCTTTTTTAAAAGATTTTATTTATATTTAGAGAGAGCAGAAGGGAGTGAGACCAACAGGGAGAGAAACATCGATTGGTTGCCGCTCTTCTGCCCCAACTGGGGTTGTGGATGGCAACCCAGGCATGTGCCCTGACTGGGAATCGAACCGGCGACCCCTTAGTTTGCAGGCCAGTGCTCAATCCACTTAGCCACACCAGCCAGGGCCCTATGTGGTTGTGCATTTTTTACCATATGTCTATTTTGCCTGAGTGTTCCCAGATGGAACAGCTCTTCTCACCCATATCCCTTATTGGAGCAGCTGCTTGGAATGCTTTCCCTTTAATACATTTGCAATTCCTATTAATTGTTCAGGCTTCTTTAAGGTTCAGGCTTGTCCAACTCCTTTCGGCAAACTACGGTAGTCCCTATATTTGTATATACTTGGTTATTGTTTGTGTTGAAATTGTTTTCATGTCTCACTGTGAGCTTTTAGAAGGCAAGAAGCAGGTCTTGGTCATTCCATTTTCATTGCTTAGACATTCATTCTTTAAGTGTTTGTTGAATGGATGTTTTTTCAGGTCTTTCTGGGCAGAAACAGTAGTCCTTAAACGTTTGCCTTCATGTCGGAACAGAAAGAGACATTGGGAGTATGACATTGTGTTCACATTTTCAATACACCTGCCTTTTTTGCATTTTGCTCATGCTCTGGAGATTGATGATATCAAGGTATTTGCATTCTCAAAGAAATGGATGCATGAGAGACAGTGAGTCAATCAAAGAAAAATAAATTAAAAAGATCCCCTTAGCTGTAGCTTTGCCTCCAAACCTGAAAATAAACCAGTGACCTCACCTGGACATATGCAGAAGGTTAGTGCCTAGGCCTGTGGAGCCTAGAGCTTGGATCTAGAGTTATGATGTGGCTTCCATGAAAACAAAGAACCAGAGCAGGCAAGCAGGTGTTCCCCACCCCTCTTACCCACCCTGGAACATCTTAACCTCACCATGATAGGAGAGTTCCGTTGAATAATCTTGCAAAGATATTATAGAGGAGCTGATGGGGGAAAAGTCTTCTCTATAGTCATGTGGTAGTAAGACATGGAGTGTCAGGAGTGGCAGACTATGCTTTAGCCCTGGTTGCCAGTCAGTATTTTGAATCTTGACTATTCCATAGCAATGATATTTCTGCTTGGGAGCCAGGAGCCATGCCATGTAGCCAACTATGTATGCTCAAGGCCTGAGGTTTTTTTTTTTTTTAAGATTTTATTTATTATTTTTTGAGAGAGGAAGAGAAGCATCAATATATGGTTCCCTTTCACCTTTTCACCTGGCTTGCAACCTGGTATGTGCCCTGGCTGGGACTCGAACCAGAGACCTTTGGGTTTCGCAGGTGTGCACCTTATCCGCTGTGCTACCAGCCAGGGCTTCAAGGCCTAATTTTAAAACAGAATTATTGAGAAGGCCTTATATCCCAATATAAGACCTTAATAACTTGTGACCTGGGGGAAAGGGAGGGGTGAAAAGGAAAGAATTATATGAAAAAATTATTGACTCTGTAACATTGAGGCACAGTAAGATTAAATGGTCATATTCAAGGACTTAGGCCTAAGGAACCAGAGCCAGTATTTTAATACAGCTCTAATTCCGGAGTATACATTCTTTTTCACTAAGGCATTCATAATATGTTATTTCAGAAAAAGTAAATTATGCCCTGGCTGGTGTGTGGCTCAATAGATTGAGTACCAACCTGTGAACCAAAGGATTCAGCTCCCAGTCAGGGCACATGCCTGGGTTGCAGGCCAGGTCCCCAGTTGGGGGCATTTGAGAGGCAAGCGCACATTGATTCTCTCCCTTTCTTTCTCCCTCCCTTCCCCTCTCTCTGAAAATAAATAGGTAAAATCTTAAAAAAAAGAAAAAAGAAAAAAGAAAATTGTGAAAACATTAGACTGGTCTCACCTTCTATTTAGCTATTTGGCTTTAGCTCTCACATGGTACATGCCTTTACGGCCTATGAACTAATAAAATCAACATCTTTGCCCTGGCTGGTGGCACAGTGGATAAGGCCCTAACCTGAGAACCCAAAGGTCGCTGGTTCGATCCCCAGTCAAGGCAACATAGCTAGGTTGCAAGCCAGGTCTCCAGCCAGGTCTGTAGCTGGAGGCAGGTGAAAGGCAACCATACATTGATGTCTCTCTCCCTATCTGCCTCTCTCCCTTCCTCTGTCTCTAAAAATAATAAATAAAATCTTAAAAATACAAATCAACATCTTTAAGTTGTTCACATTGTTAAGTGAATGATTTAAATTGATTCTTGTCCCATTTCTGATTCTTTCATTTATCTTTCATAATATCCAGGTATTATTTGGTATTTATTTTCTTCTCTTCAACTGAACTAAGCTAAGTGAGAAAGAGACAGAGAAAATGTGATAAGAGCATGGAATGATATAAAATCTGACCTCTTCAGCTTGATCATTATTCAGCTAGCTGATGAGGAATGAAGGAAAAATAATCCCTTTGGCATCTTTGATTACTGGCAGTGGCCAAACTAATTAACTTCATAACAGCTTCATGATTTTACATATATATATATATATATATATAAAAGATTTTGTATATATATTTTTGTAAATATATTTATATATTTATTTTTAGAGCACAAGCAAGGGAAGGAGGAAAAGAGGGAGAGAAACAATGATGTGTAGTCAGCTGTCTCTTGCACACCCCCAGCTTGAGACCTGGCTGGCACCCTAGGCTTGTGCCCTGACTAGGAATTGAACTGGTGACCTTTCCGTTCTCAGGATGGCAACCCTCAACCCACTGAGCATCTAGTATGAACTTAGTAATAAGTATTTGACACTCAGTGAACAGTCTCTGCCTACAGGGGCCTAATTTAGAGTAGGAGATGGAAAAGAATATTGAGTATTATGGAATAGGATAGTGACTTAAGAACTCCTTTTTTTTTTTTTTTTTTTTTCTTATGAACCCTTGTATGCAGAAGTCATGATACATGCTGAATTGTGATTGTGTGGAAGTTGCTTCTTAGTTAACCTCTTGTGATAACTTTCCATACTATGCTTCCACACATTTACTTTTATTATTTTCTCTGCCTATTCATACCCACCTGCTTAATTCCTGTTGTCTTTTTTTCAGATGTGAGTAGTACCTGACCTCTTTTCTCTAATGTCTGCTTTGAGGTTAGGTGCCGACCTAGTGCATGCCTCTTTTATAGCACCACTATCAGTTGGTTTTCAAGCAGTGTTTCCTGGAGTCTTGGCTACCTGTCTTTTTGTGGCTTTGTTATCCTACACCAGTATCTTGACTTTTTTAGCACCTAAAGTATGAGGTAGGAAGGGCTGGGATCAAAGGACTGAAGTTTGAGCCAACAGGGATGGAAAGAGTACAGTCGTTATAGATAACAGTCATTTATCATGGAAGTAAAAGGCTGTGCCACTAACTGAAAGAGGTGGAAGAGAGATGAGGAAATAGATATGAAATAGTTTTAGGGTGCTAGTTGGAAAGAGTGAGCCAGTGGGCTTACTAAGAGAAATATACATAGGAACATTGGGTGGCATTGTGTTCCAGTAGAGATTGTTGATAATAACTCTTATAATGCCATCAATGTGCCTGCCCTGTGACTTTTTTACCCCCTTCAGTAATGCTCAGCTGTTTGGGTATTGACACCAAGTAAGAAGATAGTTTGGTTAGATCAGCTAGAATTGAACATTTTTAGGGGAGTATGAAAGAGGAGACCCTAAGGCCAAGAGTATGGATAAAGAAGTAAGTGAATATAAGTATAGGTGGGGTAAAGGAAGTTGTGGGGTCAGTTGATTGGGGGTTTTAATTAAGCTGAATAATCATTTCAAATAAAGAAACCAGTTAGGGCTATGAAACTTCGTGACTTCTGGAGAAAATCCCATTAAGCTAATATAAGACACTGGGTGGAAAGTCCCAAGAGGTTGAAAATATAGGGGCATTTACTCTTCATTAGCATGAATCCCAAAGGGCTTGTTTTTGTGAATACAGATATTTGACAAGATAGAATTATATTGTCTGTGCAGGAATTCTAACTGTCATTTATTATTCATGTGGCCTTAGACAAGTTTCTTTGTCTGGAAAATGGGGATTTTTCTATCATAGCATTGTATTGAGGAGTCTATGAGTGAATGTTCGAGTGTTACCACATAGGAAGTATATATAAGTACTTATTAAATAAAAATAGTGTCCTTATGAGACTTACCTATATATTTAATTTAGTATATAACTCTTCTTAATTCTAGCTACCATTTCCTCCCCTCCTTAATTAATACTGTTATCCCATAATTAAATCTTCACCATATACTCAGTTGAACTAGTACTCTGTACTTATTTGTTAAAGTAGAAACTTTTTTTTTTTAATTTTATTGTTGTTGTATTACATCCATCCCCTTTTTGCTCCCCTCTGTCCCCCTCCCCACCCACCCATTCCCCCCAAAGTCAATCCCACCTGTTGTCCATGTCCATGGTTCCTTTATACTAGGTTCTTGTCTAAGCTAAAGTAGAAACTTTATCATTAGGTTTGTAAGTCTGTGCTAAACATTTGGTAAAGTATATTTTAAATGTCTCTATGAATTTTATTTTAGCTGTTAAACGCTTAATGAAAGAAGCAGCAGAATTGAAAGATCCAACAGATCATTACCATGCACAGCCTTTAGAGGTTAGTTTGTCTTCCTCTTTTACATATGGATTTTAATATTTTAAACAAATTTCTTAAAATTGTTTTTTTCATTGTTTTGAGTCATTGCAGATGTGTTTGATGTGGTTTTAAAAAATATTTTACACTCAGTTTTTCCTGAGTATTTCATTAGCCATTCAGAATCAGGTATTCTAGAAGAAGCCAATTTCTGGTCTATAAAATGGGTCTCAGATGCTAAGTTGGTTTTAGATCTTGAAAATGAAGGAAAAAGGGAAAGTAGATAGAATCCAATATTCTTTACAAATTGGAAGACCCTGAAGGATCTCGGCAGCTACTCTATTCTTTTTGTTGTTTTTTTTTTAAAAGATTTTATTTATTGATTTTTAGAGAGGGTAGGCGAGGAAGAAAGAGAGGGCGGGAAACATCAATGTGCTGTTGCCTCTTGTGTGCCCCCAGCTGGGGACCTGGTTCACAACCCAGGCATGTGCCCTGACTGGAGTCTCATTGGCAACCTTTTGGTTCCCAGGTCGGTGCTAAATCTAGAGCCATACCAACAGGAGCTAGTCTGGGTTTTTTATACAAACAGCTCAACCTCTCTTCAGTCTTCCCATCTGTAAAAGGAGGATATTTAAAAGTACTTAGTCTGGTTTTCATGGTAATAGTAAAAATAAGATGGAATAATGTATACACAAATACTTTGCAAACTGTGAAGTACTTGGTAACTAACTGTAAGATGATGTTGATAGCATATGTATTAATTAATATCACTGACCACTTATAAATAAACTTAGATATTTGTGAGGGATAATTTTTAAAGATTGTCAAAATTATCCAAATTTTTATTATTGACCCTTGAACAACACAGGGGTTGGGTCCCCAAACCCTACATAGTTGAAAATCATATATCACTTGACTCCCCCCACAACTTTTATTTTTAAAGATTTTATTTTATTATTTTTAGAAAGAGGGGAAGAGAGAGAGGGAGAGAGGGAGAGAGACATCAATGTATGGTTGCTTTTCACCTGCCTCCAGCCACAGACCTGACTGGAGACCTGGCTTGCAACCTAGTTATGTTGCCCTGGCTGGGAATCGAACCTGCGACCTTTGGGTTCACGGGTCGGTGCCTTATCCACTGTGCTACTAGTCAGGGCCTCCCCCAAAATTTGAATACACTAATGTAGTCTGCTGTTGACTGGAAGCCTTATTGTTAATATAAACAGTCAATTAGCACATTTAAAAAAACGTGTTATGTACTGTATTCTTACAGTAAAGTAAGCTAGATAAAATGTTTAAAAATCATAAGGAAAATACATTTACAGTAATGTATATATTTATTGGAAAAAATTCAAGTATGAGTGGACCCATGCAATTCAAACCCATGCTATTTAGCTATTTAAGGATTAATTTTATAATAATTATCACTAATTAGTATTGAAGGACTAATTCTTAGCTTAATTAAATCTTACTTAGGAATGCATAACAATTCTCAAACACTTTAAATGCATTTGTTTAGAAAAGATTTAGCTCTTTTTAAATGCCTTTTATTTATAATTTTTATACTTGAGGTATTTGTGCATTAGAACTGTTCTAACAATAATATAAAATTTTTTTCTCATCCAATAACATTTCTAATAATCATTAATAAAAATGATCAACCATTTTAATGTTACTGATTCCTGGTTGGTTACTCTTTTTGTTCAGGATAACCTTTTTGAATGGCATTTCACAGTTAGAGGGCCCCCGGATTCTGATTTTGATGGAGGAGTTTATCATGGGCGAATAGTACTCCCACCAGAGTACCCCATGAAACCACCGAGCATTATTCTTCTAACGGTAAGAATTCTTGCCTTTTTGGAATGCCTGTTGTTTTTCATGGTGGCTGCAAAATACAGTTAACATACTCATTTACATTAATAAATAAAATAGTACATCATTATTACTTTGCTTTTGGAAGTCAGGCCTTGGTACTATAATTTTTCCCAAAAATTAAGTCAGGAATTATTGATGCTAATGAATGTATAACTAGTATATTATGGTTGTTAGAATTCAATAAATTAATGTATACAGAGTGCTAGGCACAGCATCTGGCACATGGTAAACTCAGTAAAGGGTAGTTAATGATATTATACCTCTTAATCACATCATCTCCTTCAACCTCTCACTTTTCTTATGCTCTATTCCTCAGTTTCCTCATTTTTATGTGTAGCTGTTAGAAGACACAACAGTCCTCAATAAATGTTTGCTATATTATTGCTATTTATATCTTAGGAATTTTATCTGTGCTCACATATTTTACCTCCATGTGAAGGAAAACTGTTCATCCAGTTTTCTCTTTTCTGTGATGTGTTCCATCAGTAAATACCTCTCTCAATTGTTAAGGTTTCCTTCCCTCATTTTCTTTATTTACAAGTATGTTTGTTTATTTATTTATTTATTTATTTTAAAATTATTTTATTATTTTTTTAGAAAGAGGGGAAGAGAGAGAGGCAGAGAGGGAGAGAGACATCAATGTATGGTTGCTTTTCACCTGCCTCCAGCCACAGACCTGACTGGAGACCTGGCTTGCAAACTAGTTATGTTGCCTTGGCTGGGAATCGAACCTGGGACCTTTGGGTTCACAGGCTGGCATACAAGTATGTTTAATTTCCCCCAACCTTAAAAAAGCAAATGCAAAACATGAAAACCATTCTTTATCTTTGCTTACCACTTGTTGTCTTGTTTTTATCTTTGAAACCTTCAAGGCATTTTGACTGTAGTTCAGCCTGCTGTAGTCTGATTTCCACACATGCTCACTACACTAATCTCAAAGATGTTTGAAAAATTCTATTGCCTCATCTCAGTCACTTCTGACACTTCATGGGGTAGCAAATAATGAGACAAAGGGTATTCGTTAATAAATACCAAAATAATGCTGCCTTTTACCTATATTTGATATAATGGGAAAAGCACTAGCTTAGAGCCAATAGACCTGGATTCTAACCAATGCTATTTCTATTACACAATGGGCAGGTTCTATAACCTCTTTAAAATTTTGTTTTTAGCCCTGGCTTTTGGCACAGTGAATAAGGCACTGGCCTGTGAAACCCAAAGGTCACTGGTTCAATTCCCCAGCCAGGGCATATAACCAGGTTGCAAGCCAGGTCTGTAGCTGGAGGGAGATGAAAGGCAACCTTACATTGATGTTCCTCTCCCTCTCTCCCTCCCCATCTCTCTAAAAATAATAAATAAAAATCTTTAAAAAATTTTTAAATAAGAAAATTTTGTTTTCTCAAAAATTATATGTTAAATATAATCACACTTCATAAAGTTCCTCACATACAGATGCTACTTAACAAATAATAGTTGCTATTTAGAATCTCTAATGCTGGCAGTAGGGCTGGAGCAGGGTCCTGGACCCTGCTGTGTTAGGAGTCACTTTTCATTGCTAGATCATGGGGAGACCTAAGTGGTCCAGGGAGAGGGGCTGATGATTGGCAAACTGGAAGAGGGGTGGTTGGAGCAGCAGCTGTTCACCAAGTACAGAAAGATTTCATGAGTTAACCAATGGTGTGTTCATTTTAGCACGCTGGTGGAGAATCAGCCTTGTCCTCCTGGTTTTCAGTATTCTTTCTGGCTCACTTCCTATCTCTTGAAAAGTTTCCTCTTTCCAACGTTTATTTAACAAATATTTATCAAACACACATCATTCACCTCGTGAGCAGCAGAAAGTAGGTCAAATTCTCTGTGTAAATGAAGCATATATTCTAACTTCATGCCACTTCTTCCTTGTCCTTCCCCTAAATGTGGATATTCTACAAGTTCAAACTTCAAGTATTTTTTCTTATTTCTATGAAATGGCTTCAGTGAACACCTCTATGAAGTCACGTACCAAATATGTGTATCTTCTATTACAACCATGTCTATATTTCTCCTGCCTGCTGGAGAAATATCATCAGTAGCTCTTCTACCATGAAAATAGATCCATGTCCAAAACTGAAGCCATTACCTGATCTTCCTCCATTTCAACCTTCTGAAAATCTTTCCCACCCTCAGAGCCTTCCTCACCATTATCTAGTTAGATGATACTAAGTCCTTAGGTTTTACCTTTGTCTTTTTTCCTTAGGTTCTTCACAGAGCTTAGCACTGTACTAGGTTTTATCTAAGTCTTTTTTTCTTAGATTCTTCACAGAGCTTAGCACTGTACTAGGCACAGAGGAAGATATCAGGACATTTCTATGTATCAGTTATTTAGATTTTAGTTGTATAATTCAGTTTCAAAAAGGTGCTTCAAACTGTAAAAACAGTTTGTATTATTCAGAATCCAACAAATATTTGTAGAGTATCTAATGAGGACAGAAGTCTGTATCCCCTTACATTCTTTTAAAATTATATATAAAATATATTTATACTTACAAAATATAAAACATGAAACACAGCTATAATTTTTAATTGCCTTCTTTATTCCTAAGGCTAATGGACGATTTGAAGTAGGCAAGAAAATCTGTTTAAGCATCTCAGGACATCATCCTGAAACTTGGCAGCCTTCATGGAGTAGTGAGTACTAATTTAAAATGAATATAGCTGCTATAACTTTACTCCGTTCATAATATAAAGTATAATATTTTCTTGAGATTGAAGCTGTTTTTGATAAATTATTTGGTGTTATTGAATGAATAATAAAAAGTCTAGATTTTGGCCATCATTTTACTATACCCCTCCTACCTGTACCTCTTCAGTGAAAACCTGAGCTTATTTCCTTTTTGTAGAGTAAACCTGGGCTCTCTTACAAAGCAATTTAGATTGATGTTTACTTTTTATTTCAGTAAGAACAGCATTATTAGCCATCATTGGGTTTATGCCAACCAAAGGCGAGGGAGCCATAGGTTCTCTAGATTACACACCTGAGGAGAGAAGAGCACTTGCCAAAAAGTAAGTTTTGCATAATCTTTTTTTAAAACCCAACTATCATTCTGGAAAACGGCTATTAGGAGATAGGTTCTGTCTCTTGCTTTGCAGCTACCTTTATTGTAAGTTCTAGGCTTAGCTTTGCTGTTTTAGGAATTCAGTTATACCAGTTTACTCATGGCTGAACAGTCTAAGGAATTTATTTCATCCTCTCTGGGTTTTTTTTTTTTTTTTTTTTTTTTTTTTTTTTTTTTTTTTTTTTTTTTTTTTTTTTTTTTTTTTTTTTTTTTAATTTTATTGTTGTTATATTACATCCATCCCTTTTTTGCTCCCCTCTGTCCCCCTCCCCACCCACCCTTTCCCCCCAAAGTCAATCCCACCTGTTGTCCATGTCCATGGTTCCTTTATACTAGGTTCTTGTCTAAGCTGCTCCCCTTCTTTGCCTCTACCTCCCCCCTCCCCCCAACCCCTTTCCCCCTGACCACTGCAGGCCTATTCCTTGTAT